>JAAGNO010015595.1:24117-40916 GCA_033439905.1 Ceryle rudis
TTTCCAGGGGTGGCACGGGCACCAACAGGTACATTTTACACGTGTAACCAAGATTTGACCATTATGCCGCCATCTGGACACAAATTCTCACAAGTGTTTTGTCTGCCTGGCCCCACCCAAAAGTAGACAAAAAATGGTTCAAGTCCTCTAAACATATTTTCTTAGAAACTGGAGGTAAAAACAAGATAGTTCTATATACGCTAATAAAGTTTGAGGTGCAACTCAACAACTTCCGAAATCAAATTGACTGCAAAACAGAGCCTGAAAAATACACAGTAGCGGTTTAACACAGTAACAGGCTCACAAAGTTAAGGGACTTGAGTTTGGCATGTTAAAAGAAACATGGAAGCTGGTTTACATCCTTGGTCAAAACCAAGCAAATTCTGACTGAAAGAGGGGCAACAGCAGGCCCCTGTATTTTTGCTCGTTAGAGAAGTCAACCCTGATCACCATGCTTTGCTTCATGTTCATTACCATAACAGGCCAACATTTTCAATTCTGTCATTTTGATAATGCAGTAACATCATGTGACTTAAGAGAATGTTAGCTGTAACAAAAACTAAGCAAATGCTGTACGAAGACTTCACCAGTCACATTCTGTTTGTGGCTGTATATCCATACACCTACACATTTATACTTTTGTGCCTATGTATTTAATATTAAACAAGTACCTTCCTAATAATACCACTTTTTTTTTTTTTTTTTTTTTTTTTTGGTCAAAGCAAGGACAAAAAGAAGATATTCTCTCTCTTGCTCACAAAAAGCTGTAATAAGCACTATACGTGTAACAAGTGGCCCACCTTCTTAAAGAAAACCTTGGCTATAATGTACTAACAAGAAAAAACAACTGTCTCACAAAATAATTGCAAACACCATGCAATATAAACAGCAGGAGGTATCCTGTAATTTCTTACCCAACCTTGCCCCATACCATGTCAGCCTTTAGTCCTCTTACAAACTAAGAAATACACCATTATCACAGGTTTTGGAGATGCAGTTAGGGTTTTAATGTTTTTTTGTTCTGTTTTGTTTGTTGTCATGGTTTTGGTTTTTTTCCCCAAATCAACAGGAGCTTTCCTACCTGACCTGTAACAGTAACAGTTCTGCAAGTATGGTGCAAAAAAAAAAAAAAAAAAGACAGTGTATCATCACCCATTCTGCAGCTGCCTGTGCAGTTCATCTAACCACAGCAGCAGCTCTTGAGGGTACAATACAGAGCTCTGTGCAGGGGGAGCTCAGGAACTGGGAAAACCCTCAAATTATCTCCAAATTGGCTAAATTAAAACCTCTTACCATGAATTATCTTTCTATATGATGCTGTCACCTGTGGGACATACATAAAATCAAAAAGAAGCTGTATGAATATAGGAGTAATGACACAGACCATGTACATAATTATAGCATGATGATTCAGGCACTGCCATTTTACATTATGAAACAGTCCTTAAGGTTAACACTTAAATTATCCCCATGGCACATCTCTGGGATCCCCAGTCCTTAAGGTTAACTCTTATCCCCATGGCACATCTCTGGGATCCCAGAGGAGGTGCTTAAGCGTGTCAGCGTTGACAGTCAGTGCTTTTAGCATTTGAAGCCACCTAAAAGCGTCCACAATACAGAAATTCGTAATGGCACTAAGCATCTTTGAAAGAGACGCATTTAAAGTGAAGTTTCATTGGTGTGTGGTCTGGAGTTCTCTTCTTCTAGTAAAGCTATTCTTTGTTTGAGCATCCTTACTTGTGTTTCATGTCTCTCCACCATGGCCATCATTTGTGATTCCAGCTTCTTCAGCTTATTTTGATGCTTTTTCTTTGCTTTTTCATAAGCTGCTACCAAGTTGCTGTTAGAAATACAAGGTCATTCAAAAGGCTTGTTTACAGCAAGTGCTACAAAAATCCACCCCAAAACCTCACCTTCAGGAACCCCCAAAGTTTAAGTGATGATCATCCTCCTAAAATTCACTAGTGCTTTAAAATGCATTAGATCCAAACTTTACTGATATAAACCCAGCTCAATACTAATCTCTGCAAGTACACACCTCTACCAGTAAATTTGTTACTGAAAACATTTTTAAACATACTTTGAAGAGACAGGTACAAGTTGTTGATGCTGACCTCAGAAAGCACTGTTTGTGAGTCAGGATACCACAACTGTAAGCATGTAATGATTTACAAAAAACATTTAATGGCCAGAATGTGTTTACAAGTCCAGCTCTGATTTTGCATTTTCCACTAAAAAAACCCAAAACCAGCTATATTCAGAAGATGGCACGTTGTGCTTATTTGTAAGCTGCCAATTATCTTCTGTGACTCCACCTTCACTCAGTAGGAAAGCCTGACATGGGTCCTGCTGCTCACCACAAGGGTTTTCAAGTCTATTGATGAAAACTACACTGTGAGTAGATAGATAGACTCCTTGCAGGAAGGGCAGCTACAGTCCACCATATTCTCAGTCCATTCAAACAGTGTTGTAAAATCTACTGAGTTGTGTCAGCATTGAAGCCAGTTTATGAATAAAGAGTCTGGAGCCAATGAAAAGTGAGCAGTTTTGAACAAAAGAACAGATTTATAAATCTGTCTAGAAGGAGGGGTTTGCTTGTTTTAATAAAAAAATGTTTGCTAGTAACTCAGTTAAGATTAACTCCTTTCTCCCATTCTGTTTTTAGCTACAGTCTGGTTTCAGTTTTAGTGCTGTATATGGTGGGTTTATACCACCCCCCCATCACTAGCTGTAACCGTACAGAGTGAATGTGTGTGAACACAAGCACCCAGAAACAGCTCATTAAGGTAACAGGAGGATTACAGTGCATTACCAGAACACGGAGGGAAAAAAAAAAAAATAAATCAATGGTGCGTCCATCTGCTGGTAGATCCTTTACCTGTTCGCCCTTTTGAGGTCATTAACAAATTCTGCAGACTGCTGATGTCTGATTTCACTGCTCTTTGTGAGTCTCTCCAAAGCACTCACTAACTCTTGCACTCTAGCTTTCAGTTTCTTCTCCCTGGATCAGAAGAAAAGGAGGGAGAAAACTATTTTCAAAACAGAATTAACACTTCAGGTTGCAAGTGCATGAATGGTTGTACTGTGCTTGGACTGACAGGCTGAAAATATGCTACTACTTGGATAATATAGGAGGTAGTTGCTACATTAAACTCTTCCAGAGATTGATTTTTTAATAACATTCACCATTTTAGAATCAGGGATAGGTCAGATGGATTTAGATGAGAGATAAAGCCGATAAAAAAGAAACTTCTCTGGTAGATCATGGTCTAGCATGTATTGAATCACACTAAGAAATAATCATAAAGGTAAATAAAAATTTATAGATGAATTTTAATTAAAAATAGCATACCAGGATTGCTATTAAAGGTAATTTAGTAAACAAATTTCTTTTAACTTAGAAATTATTATAGGATCATAGACTAGTCTGGGTTGGAAGGGACCTTTAAAGGTCATCTAGTTAACTCCCCTGCAGTGAGCAAGGACACCTCCCACTGGATCAAGTTGCTCAGTCCTGCATCTATCCTGGCCTTGAACGTTTCCAGGGATGGGGCATCTACCACCTCTCTGGGCAACCTGTTCCAGTGCCTCACCACCCTTGGAGTGGTGCCACTGATTTCAATTACCACCTCAAATTTAACTGAGTCTTTTATACTACAGTCTGTATTACAGTAGATCATTTTTTTTTTTTTTTTTTTTTTTTTTTTGGAGTCAGCAAGTTCAGTCCATGTGTCATCAGGAAAAAGAAAAAGTTAATAAAAAAGAGGAGTAGAGACAGAAAAGGGCAAGCACAAGAAACACAGAAGAGGGAGCACAGGCATTTTCTTCTATGCCGTACTCTTGTTTCAAATAAGCCAGAGCAGTGAGGTTTAAAATGCCAATATAGTTACTAATACTTACTTTCCAATTATGAACCAAAAAATAATTACATGAAGCATGCCAAAATGGAAATAACTTCTGTAACAATATTTTTACGTTATAAATACCCCTATGAAGGAAACAAAAAGTGAACAAGGCAGAAGTTCTGGGGAGGAGTAACCCTTACAGCCTGAGGTTTAAGCCGGTGTTAATAAGCATTTTCCAGGGCATGCAAACATATGGCATGATGCAGGCCCTTCTTTGTAGGGGGACCTCCAACCGGTGGCTGCCCACAGCCCACTCCCATGCAGACATGGGACTGCCCCACCTCTTGTGCAAGGGTGCTTATGATGAGATCCAGAAGCCTTTCTTTGTGAACCATCCTCATTGCACAGACAGCCCAGAGAAAACAAAATCGGGTTTGGAAATAAAAAAGGAGGGTAAAGATGACACAGAGTTGGGCTAAACTGAGACAAATTTTGATTTTGCAGTGTTGACCTTTACACTTAGGAACTTTGCATTTATGGAAACATTTATTTGTTCTTTGCTGCCTACTACTGCTTTGCCTGTCTCCTGTTTTTGTTGCAAGTGCTGCTAAGTAAATAACTTGGATTTCAGGTCAGTAACAAGACTACTAATAGCTTCCACCATAAGCCCACTGAGGCCCATGGGAATGAATACCCTGAAGTTTGTCAGAGCTTCCCCACCCAGCTCTGCACAGACCACCACCAGCTGGATCCTTTTTGACACCCAGCTCACCAGCCTGCAGTTCCGAGGCTGGCCTGGCAACGGCAGCATTTTACCACCATAGACAAGGACAGCACATGTGGCACGTTTCAGTGTGCCCAGCTTCAGCAACAGAAGGGCATTCAGAAAGCTGGGGAAATATTCCAAGTTAGCAGTTTATCCCAACACACTGCAGACGCTGGTTTTCTAGCCAAATTAAAAAGGACATAAGAGGGGCCTTGTTGATGAAGAATCATTGGTATTCTTTATGCACACTTTCATTGAAGTAACATAGTCTCAGTTTTCAAATTACACAAATCTCTTTCCCTACTCGTTAAAAACTCATTGCCATCCACCCCAAATATAATTTTTTTACATCCTGTCTTAGTAGTCAGAAAGACTCAGCACAGTCTACAGCCAAAATCTGTGTTGCACAAAGAGAACAACAACAAAAATATCCAGTTTTCACTTGCAATAGAAGATAAAAAAAAATGATCAGACCTGGCACAGGCCAGACCCCTTATCCAATGTGTGTGTGTGTCACTACTGATATGACAGAACAGAATTGGGTAAACTTGGTGCTTGTCTGCTCCAAAGGACACTACAGACAGAGGCTCTGGGGAAAGCTCAGCAGCACCATGTGACCTAGAATGAACAGCAAGTCCAATGGAACGAAGATTTGCTGTATTTGGATGGGGAGAGAAAACTAAACATCATGTGAGATTGATTTAACATTACGTGCAAGAAAAGGTATAGCTGTGAAAATACTTCATGCAGTCCCACAGGAAACAATCCTGTAAGGCCAGTTTACTGCAGCTGAAGTCCTTAACGTACCTACTGTAACAAAACCTGTGTGGAAAAGAAGTACAGTGGAAAGACCTGGAGGAACTTGTCATGCATGGTGAAATTTGGTTGCTATGGTGACTATTACCTGATAAAACTATTACATCACCTTTTGTGTGTTTTTGCACTCACACCTTGCAACCAGTTATGCTCAGTCCAAACTCAGCTAAACATTAAGGGTTACTTTTTTACATTTGATCCATAATATCCTTGTCTTGCAGCTTGCTAAAGATACAGATCAAGTGGAGTGGTAAGCACCCCAGGCCTCCACAGGCTAGTTAAAAAAATTGCAGATGCTAGTTCTGAACCATTAGCTAAATAAGTAACCTAATAAGTGGATAATCCTTCCAATCAAATTCCATTTAAACCTGTAAAACACATGTACTAACTGTTCTTTTAGCTTTTCGTGATGTTCTGAAGTCACCAACAACATTAGCTAGTGTCTACTCCCACTTAAACTCTGGGAAAGCCATAGGCAGTTTTGATAGCATGTGCTGAAATCTCCCAAAATCTCATAAAAATCACACAAAAAATTACACTTACTGTTCCCAATATAAATCATGCATATCTAAGTATCTTTACATCAAGAGGCATTTCACTGAACAAGGTACACCTGAGTAGACAGACAAATAGTGACATTAAAGGCACAATAACTACCTTGTTTCAGTCTGGGAAGTGGACATGTGTATACACTTGGTTAATGACTATAATATGTAAAAAGCATGTAAGGTTTTCCTCAGAGTTCTGCACCTTCTATTTCAGTAGCAGATGAGAGACCTCAGAGCTGCATCTTCCTGGCTAACCAGCAAATTCTCTGTTCCTCTGTAAAAACCCCACGCTTCATAATGCTAACTCTTCCCAATTCTCTCCATTTTCTACCATTAATTACCTCAGTTTGGACGGAAAAAAAAATGTCCTTATTTGTGTCTCTCCAAAGTGATTGCTTAGTGAGGCAGTGAACAGGAGTGATAATGAATCCTGAGGTGCTATTTGTATTCCTCTAACACACTGCAGGGTTAGCTGTCCTTATGGGATTTCTAGCACCACTACACTTTGCTATTATAAATCATCAGGATATGAAGAACCAGCCACTACAGTCTTAATAAGGCAGAATATTTTAAAACAATAGTCCTAGTCATACGTAGTATTTTTCCAGGATGAAAGTGTGTCAAAGTTGTGAACCTGGGATGGAATTGCATTTGATGCACAACCGTATGAACAGGTATTGCTGTATGGCTTTGACTTGTGCTTCTGCTGTCAGACAGTCCTCTAGAGTCTGAAGAGCAAACTCACACAGAAACTTGCATGCTAAATTCACACACCTATTGTGCCCCAGGGATGTGATATGGACCAGTATGGTTTCTGAGAAAGCCATTTATGTGTGTATTTCGATGGAAAGAGGGAAGGAGAAGCAAGTAGTTTTAGAACAACACAATCTCTGTAAGCCTCCAAATAACAAGTCAATTGGACCACAGAAGTCAGTACAGTTTTTGCCCCAACAGTTCCTCTTCCAACGGGCCACTGCTGCTAAAGCTGCAGAAAGCACAGCTGCACACCTCGTGCACAGAGAAAATGAGCTCATATTCTCAAAAGAGGGAACAAACTTATGATCTGAGGGCATGGTTCATTTCCAACACATTGGTTGTCTGCTGATGGGCCCTCAAGAAATCAACTGGGGAAATCATTGACTGCTCCCTTTCTAAGGAAAAGCTCAGAATAAGTGTATTTGGAGACTTACAGCCTACTCCAACATCTGCTAAAACCACCATTTTCGGTGAAATGCCTAATATGCTGGTAACAAAGTCTTTTGCTTTTTATTTTCACTATCAAGACATTTTGTTGCCAGTTGCTAAGGAGTTTTCAAGAGCTTTTTGTTTCACACTTACAGGATGATTTGAATAGGAAAGCAAGTGGACAGGACCTAAAGTTTTCTCTGGTTTCAAAGCTACTTCTGCAGAGAGCAGGGAATGCTGCCAGAGTTGTAAAGGAAACTACATAACATCGGGCATATTTCTGCACGTTTCTATCAATTTGGCCTCCACACAATCACAGGTTTGGCCCAGAATAATGTAAGCAAGGGCTTGTGCACCTTATATTTTCCCTCCTGTCTGGGCTTTTCCAGACATTTTCAGGTTTCCTATGCCAGAAGTCTTCCCAGGTGGACTTCTCTGCTCTTCTAATTTCATCGAGAATTCCCCAGTGCTGCAAACAGGAAGCTACTCTTCCCTGGCGTACAGAAAGTTGATTTTTCTGCCCCTGGCTTGGAGTGTACCCAGGCAACTCCCACTCTCGTGAAAGCACAAGCTATGGCCCCTCTGACCTGGGGTCAAAAGTGCTCACAGCTCTTGCCAAATCCAGAGCAGAAGAGGAGTAAATAAGCTCTCTACATATCAGGATGTAAGAATGTTTCCCAAAGCCAGGCAGAGGAGCCAGGGGCCTTTGGGGCCTGATTATCCTATGTCTCGCCATCCCTAGGAACATCCTTTTACCCACCTCCTACAGGCAGACCCCTTTAAATTCTAGATCCCTTATTGAAGTGGCACCATCATGTCAGCATCTGCCCCTGAGCTCTACATCCACAAAGCCCTGACACAGCAGGGGGGTAGCCAGCCCAGGGGGACAGAGGTACCCAAGCAGATTGGCCAAACCCCAGGCATGTGGAGTTTGGGGAAGGGAGAGAGAAGCAGCACCTTCTGCATGGCCCCTCGTTTTCTGCATAGTCCCCACTTTGAAGGGGAGGCACACACTTTCCATCCCACACTTTGTTCCCATATCTTCCTTAATATCCCCCTGTTGTTTTAAGCCTGGCATGCTCCTTCACTGCCTTTTCTGAGTTCCAGGAGAACAGGGCGATGCATGATTGTTTTTTCTAGGCATCTGCCTTCTCTCAAGAGGTAACAGCTGGACATTTAAAAGGAATGCAGATAAATTCCTTTTTCAACAGCAGTTTAAACATCCCATGTCATACCAGCATGCAGAATCCCCAAGCCAATTTGAATGTGTGGCTGTCTCACTGGTCTGGGTTGGCCTGCTGAGGAAAACCACCATTATATATAATAGAACTTATTTAGGAGGCAATAAAACAACAGTACACAAATGTCAAGAGTCTTAAAATAACCCTCTTCAAATGCCATGTCTTCCTGTCTCACCTTCTCAGGTATCAATGGGCTTGAGAACGCCAGCGCTGCCTGCTACCCTTGCAAAGGCAGCCTTTTCTGATCACAGAGAAGATGGAGAGTGCTTTAAAAGATGCTTTGCTGCTGTAAAACACTGTACTGCTTTTTTAACAATTGTCAGATGCTTAGAGCATCTGAAAAGATCTCAAAAAACACCTGGTACCATAGGCATGAGTTCCATCACCAGCAGTGGGGACATAGGCCAGGTGTGGTCCTGGAGACAACAGACTGGCAGCAAAAAGGGGGAACAGGCCTGGAGGTAGGAAGAAGCGTTGGTGCCGCACTCACTGCTCAAACCTTCCACACAGCTTTGCCAGCCCAGCATGGAAGCTCTCCAGACCTGGAGCTATTCAAAGCCCCATGTGATGATTATATTCAAGTGCACAGCAGCTCAGCAGTTCAGATAACCACGCAGTACTAAGGAGAAGTACTTACTCCATGTCATAAATAGAGGGAAAAGAACAATGACAGTTATCTGTGTTGCATGGAAAAAAATAGCTACCCTAGGCACTTCTGAGGAATCTTCCCCTTGTAGCACCATGAGTCATTTCTCTTCTTGTGAGGTTTCTTTCAGTGGGGCTCTCCATGGGGATTTCCAGAGACAGGCCATGCCTCCTGAACCCCTCAGGCAGCCCAGGGAAACTGCAGCAGGAGACTGCATAGTCATAAAAAAAAAAAGACAGAGATCCATGCAATTTGCAATGACTGCAATCCATGCCAGTGTCTGGCTTTCAGATGTCTCAGAGTTGTGTATCTCCACATTTAATGGATGTAATCATGAGAAAACAGAAATAAGCAAATGTAATTGACAAAAAGCAGCTGATGATGCACTGGAAAAAAATCATCACTAGCTCCTGCCTCTCCCCACTTTTAGCCGTTTTATGTTCATCCTGTACTTAGACTAAACAGAAAGAGGATTTTACTGATTTAATTCTTAAGAGACATTTTAAATCTGGATCTTTACAATATTATGCATTTCAGGCTTTTTTTTAGACTTAGCCTTACTGATGGTCATGAAGGTCCTGAGTTTCAGAGATGCTTCTACCTATTCCTGGATCCTGTTATCATGAAAATAAGGGTGGCCCTTGAAAACACACCAAGGTAAGATGTTGTCACATGAAGTTTATGGAAATTTAAAATAAAGGAAGGTGGTTTGATTTATCTGTGGCTGACATTGTGTCAGGAAATTGTCACTGCCATGCTTTGGGATATCTTTCTTTTGAAACAGTTGCTCTCTCAAAACAAGAAGTTTGTCACAACACAGGGTTGCAGTCTTTGGACAGGCACAAGAACCTAAGACTGCAAAGAACATTACATGTCTCAGTTGACACATGGAAGCTATTGAAGTAAGATAACTTTCTATGTTGTACTAGAAATACCTGCAGTTTCCACTTTGAGAGAGGCAGAATCATAGATGTGAAAAATGTCCTTTTGTTAAAGAAAAAAAGAACTGTTTGCCAGTCCTACTGGTCAGCACCCTTTTCCCCTTCCACAGAGACTTCCCAATTAGTAGCATCACTTACTAAGTTATCACTCAGTTAGAAAGTCATCAGACATGGCAAATATATAGCTTCTTTGTTGTGTTGCCAGATGGAAAGTCACCCTTTTGTGAGGGAGAGATTGAAACTTGTCTAGACTGACACAATTCATGTAACTGCACAGTCATCAGAGACTGTAATTTTGAGGCAACTGATGACTGAACTGAGGTGTGAACAGTCAGTCTAGTTACAAAGTGGTTTGTCTGCCATGGTCCTTATCTAGTATTGTCAGATCCATCCTGCCCAAATATTTTAAAGCTTGTAAATTATTCTCTAAATACATACACAAAATAAAACTGGAAATAGAAGGATAGACTGCAGGAGGACCTCAACAGTCAAAGAATTTCTAATAAGGTTTGAGAACAGGGAGAAGTTTCAGTCTTGCTAGCTTACCTATTTTTCACAGAATGAAAAACCTTAGCAGAAGAAAAAGAAAAGATTTGTTGTATCACTATTATTACCACCCTACTCTGAAGCAAGAGCATTTGCTATCTGGTATTCTTCTCTCCTTCCTGACATCTTTAATGCCTGAAAATGTGGTTATAAGCTGGTATGTGCTTATTAAGTTATAAACTCATACAAGTCATCTACAACACTCCCTTCCCTGCCACAGCTGAGTAGAACACACCAGCAAGGAAGATACCACTTTAAGGTCTCCCTCAGAGACTGTGTAATGTGCCTGCTTTCTGGGGAATTCAATCAGAAGCTCTTTCTTAAAACTGGCTCTTGGCACAGTCATCGAGTTGTCAGTGCCAGGCCATGAGGCTGCTGGAAATACATTTTTGCCCTCCCCAAAATAAAATATTTCCTGCCAACAAGCTCATTTATGGACATGTCAAACTCAAGAAAAAACTCAAGAGGTTTCATGTCCACTGAAACATTCCATCAAGAAAGACAGGTGGAAAAAAATGCTAGAGACTCTGTCAAGAAAGTATGTATATGTGGCTGGAACAGGAGGTGTCTCTAAACTAGTAGCCTTAACCTGCAATACCAGAAACTGAGTAACCTAGATGTAAGTTTTACAACATGGAACATATTTTACATTTCTACTAGTTAGCACAGTGGTCATGGAAAAAAAAAAAAAAAAAAAAAAAAAGATGACTGTGAACTTTACTAGAGCAGAAAGCAACTCCCTGTAATTTATGACATCTGTAATTACTGCTTTGTGGTTTGAAGTGGAAGTATCTTTTCAAAGCTTAATTGTTTCACTACACAAATTGCTGCTTCCAGTGTACAGAGAGAAAATAGAAGGTACTGTTTTCACCAGAAAAGCCTTTCAGATTCTTTCCAGAGAGCTTTACGATTTAAGAAATCTATTAGCTGCATCAGCATTTTGTATGTGCATGTCTGTCAAAGACACCTAGTGAAAAACTTTTAGTACCTTCTTATTGCAACAATGGTCTCATCTTGTATGAAGATTTTCATCTGAATTTTATTCCTTCTCAAACTACTGCCTACCACATTGTAGAATTACAATGCAGAATACTCAGACTGATTCCCAACAGTACAAGGATTTTACCCCAGCTGGGATAGCTTTTCCTGTTGGATTATGTAGGAGCTAACACAGGAAGCAGGACTGGAGTGTGAGGAAGAGGCAGATAAGACAAGCAGCTAACAACTTGGCTTCAGTCCCCAGAGAAGGGGGAAGGGCCCCCAACCTCAATACCAATCCTTGTCATGTTGCACCACAACTCTAGCTACCTAGAAAGCACGTAAGAGGATGTGGATATGGGCTGCCCTGCCCCCAGTATAAAC
The DNA here is from genome assembly GCA_033439905.1 of Ceryle rudis. Lineage (NCBI taxonomy): Eukaryota > Metazoa > Chordata > Aves > Coraciiformes > Cerylidae > Ceryle > Ceryle rudis. The sequence continues at coordinate 36,014 of JAAGNO010015595.1, forward strand.
TATATCAATCCTCCTTTTCTTTATTCCATTATCTGCAGAGTTACACACCTCTCTTTTTCAGCCATCTAAGCTATATGAAACCGTAATCATAGAAAAATGAAAGTTACTCACTTGGAGCTCATATAGCAAGCTGCGATGCTTTAGCTGTGCTGCATTTGGATCTGTAATGCAGAAGTCCCACCCTGCAAAGACTTTGTTACAGTAACTCTGAAATTGATCTTCATCATGCACCAAGTTCTGCTTAAATCCTTCCACAGACCTAGTGAAAAATGCAACTTAACTTCAGTCACAAAAAGACATTTTATCTACAGAAAACAAAGGAAAAAATCAAGCAACCTCGCTTATCAAAGACTAAATGACACCCCCAGCCCCCCCTGTGAGCAGAGCTACATTTGTTTTACATCAGCAAGTCTCTGGGAAGCTTTCAGGGGGAGGTTCTGCAGCAACCAAAGTCAGCTGAAGCCATGACTGACTTCAGCTTCCTTCCCTCTGCAACTGGCCACAGTAAGACCTCACCTCAGCCAGTGCCTCTCTGACACTGCAAACAGCTGGCTCAGGAAAGTGAGATGGGGAAAAAAAAAGTCCCCCAAAACACTAGAATAAAATAACTCCAACAAGAACTACTGTATAGTTGAGAGTCTTTTATTTATATGTGTATTTACACATATGAAAAACTTATACTTGCAGTTTATTTTTATTTATTTTGCTGGCTCAGTTTCCCAAACACAGACAAAGGCTACTCTGACACATCATCCGCAAGCAAAAGATTCTCCATTTTCACATAAACCAGTTCTAGAATGCAAGAATGCAACGTAAACTGTGCAATAGGCAGCAGTAAATAAACTATATCAACATATTTACCTCTTTATTATCCATAGGACACTTAATGCAAGGTAGGCAAAGGTAACCAGCAGATATGCTAGTGGCAAGTTATACCTCAGGATACTGATCCATGCAGTATCTATTGTGTAATATCCGTAAAATAAACTTGTTACTTCAAGGAACCCCTGCGAAAACATGTAATTTAAACAGAATTTGTAATGGCAGCAGCAACTCCCCAGTTAAATCCAGCCAGGCACTAAGAAATCATTTTGTAAATTTAAAATTACTATTGGGGCCCTCAGCAAGGTCTGTAGCTTCTAAATACTGCTATTGCCTCTAACAAACTGTCATGCAGACACTACATGATTAAAATACCACCCCCACCCCCCAATCAAAGAGCTCCTTGATAAGGATGCTGAGACCTGACCCAGAGAGCACAATAGGCAGCGTGCTCCAGAATCTGTAGTGGTTAGCAGCTGGGGAGGAGAGGCCCAGGCTGCAGCACGGGGCCAACCAGGCCATGTAGACACTCAGTGAGTCAGCTTGAAAACTCCGCTTCTCACAGATGAGGGCTAATTTTTCCCCAGTGATGTAGATGCCTTATTTTTCAAAATTATCAAAGCTTCATTCATCATGTTATACAAGACACAGAAACTTAATTAAAAAAATATAACTACTTACAGTGCCACTGAGCAAATCTTTGAGGTAAGTATAGAAGTAAACAAGCCCCTTATTACCATTAGGTTCATAAACTGTGCAGTGAGGCTCTGTCAAAAGAAAGGCAGGAAAAGTCACTCAGATAGCAATACCATTAAACTGCAACACCCGGTCCATTCAAACACATCAAGTACTTATAAAAAACCCAGCAGTTTTTCATTTCTTTGTCCTGGGAGGTGGAGCTGATGGAAAAGGGAAATCTTACAAACAGCAGCAGTACACAGAGAAGATGTTTACCTATGTTCTTCGGAGGAATTTTAGCAAAGCTACTGTTGAATATTCCATATTGAGAAATGATGCTGGGAAGGGTCACAAAACTGAACATCAGGATAAACATTATAAAGTTCAGCAGGACCAGAAAACGCAGGAAGGAGAAGTAGGACTGGATGCCAGTACCAAATTTTCCTGGGAATAAAAGAAACAAGTGCCAATAATTAAGACAACAAAATCATTGATATACAGAATGAGCAGATTATCATTTCAGTTCCATTGAGTTAACTGAAAAAAAAACCATTACTAAAGCTAGTTTTTAACTACTGCAAGCTTTTAGCAATATAACTGAAATGGAAATGTGGCTTTTTGATAATTTTCTCCAATATATTTCCTTCTACCCCATCATGGATTTTACATCAGCAGTAAGGGCAGCAGGTAACTTCTTAAACATATGCAGTTACATCTGAAACTACACTCAAACATGTAAAACTACCCATAACAGAAGCAATTTTAAAGAGTAGAAATCAACATCAGACGACAAATACCTTCTATGCTGTGAATATCATGTCGCCAAAGCTCCAGGTAAGATGACAGCTCCTTGATTTCACTGAGAACTTTTTTAAATGATTTCCTGCTAGTTCTTTTCCACTGCTTCCACCCAGATAAATGTTTTATATCAGCCTGCTGGCAGTCCCTAAGAATCAAGAAATACAGTTACTGAGCACAAGAACTACTTTTTCACTACGTGTAACAGGGCATTTGCAATTTTTAATTTCTGCATGGTCAGTGAGACCATTAAGAAGAATTCTGAGTGGCTCAGAGTTTGCATTTCATTTTTGCTTTTAAGAAACCTTAAAACCAGTCAATCCTTCCCAGAAACATAACTTGAAGATTGACTTGTATGCAGCAAATTCTGTTCCAGCCTCTAATGCCACTGAAGAAGGGCAGCAGTTAAGTACACGAGGACACCATGCTAGAGCAGAAGACAAAGGCTTCAATTTTAAAAGACCTTGTACAGAACCCTACTTAAGTGCCTAAATGACTCACTGCCACGTGTACCGTATGTTGACAAAATTCACATATCCTCCCCAGTTGAAAGTAAAATTAGCAATTAAATCCTATATGCAAGAATTAAACAGGCAGCAGATGACCTCATCTTTAAGTGCAAATACAGCTACTCTCAAAACATTTAATTTTGTGGGAAGTAGAGGCTGCAGCATGCAGTGCTTTAAGCAGACACTTTGGAGAACTATCTGGCCTGTGTTTGGTCTGCATTTTAAGTGGAGGCGTAGGCTGCATATTCATCCGTGATACAGAAACTGAGTGCTAGTTTTCAGGACATTTCTATCAAGCATTTTGTGTTGGCTGCCGTTGCTGCACAATACACAGAGGTTACTGATCTGCAGAAGTGCCAAGAAGCCCCACCAGAATCTCTCAGCGCTCAGATGTGTAAACAGGCTTGGGACATCCCTACTCTGTTCCTAACATACGCCATGGCCACAGGACTGCAGCTCCTTTTTCTTGAGGAATTGAGCCTTAGATATGCAACTTCAAATAAAAATTTAACGTGTCAAGTACTTTCCTTTACCATGACCTAGATCATGTGCTGTTCCTTGTGTACTGGCTGTGGGGTTAAACTTAACTCCACGGTCACACTGTAACCCATTTCCCATTGCTCTTCCAAGCGGGTATCCTTATTCCCTATGGAGCACCAGATATGAATTGTACTTTTACCTCTCTCCTGCTTCATAACCACAACGTATCTGATCTAAAGGTGCAGCTGTTGTTTACAGCTCTCACCTCAAAGAAGCTCTCAGCCTAACAGTAAGACATGAGACAACAAGCAGAGAAATACAGACAGGGCAAAGCATGCTCTCTGTAATCCCCTCCCTGCTGGGGGTTACCACCAGAGGGAAAGGAACTGCTTACAGCTCACAACAAAGTGCAACTTAAAAAGAGATATGGGAAGAAAAAAAAAAAATTTGTAATGGAAAGCTTCTTTCCATCTGCATTGAGCCACACCAGAGAGCACACAATGTATTTTGGAAGAACTGCTGAGAGGATTCTAGAGCAGCAGCAGCGCTAGCATAGCTGACCAGATTGCTGATGACAGATAACCCACAGTGATCCTTAAAAGCACAAAACCCTGCGGGGGAGGAAGCAAGTGTGACATGCGTTTCGCTGCTACAGGTAATTCCCCATTTTGACTAATTTCTTCCAATTCAACCTATTCCTTCCGGCAGCCAGCTACGCCCTCATGCCAACCAAGAGCACTCCACCACACTCTTGCAGCTGGAGGTGCCACAGAGAGAAACAGATAGAGATTAATTTTGTTCTGCTCCTGCCTTCCATGGTACCTGTGTTTTGTTTAATAAAAGGGAGACTCATAGATGGTGTTGGATTGGAGGGATACTGTAAATCTCACCTAGTCCAACCCCCGCAGTGAGCGGGGCCATCTGCACCTAGAGCAGGCTGCTCAGGTGCAACCTCACCTGGAATCGTGCCAGGGACGGGGCAGCGACAACCTCTCTGGGCAGCTTGGGCCAGGGGTGCACCACCCTCACTGTAAAAAAATTCTTCCTTACATCTACTCTGAGTCTACCCTCTTTTAGTTTAAAACCATCACCCCTTGTCCTGTCATAACAGGCCCTGCTAAAACGACTGCCCCCATAATTTGTGTATATATATATGTCTGGGTTTGGGTTTTTTTCAAAAGGCAAAAAAAAGCGTAAAGAATAACCTCAGTCTCCTCTTCTCCGCGATACTCAGCGGGTACTCCCTCGCAGGGCGAGCCCCCGATTCGCCTTCCTCGTGCTCCGGGCCCCGGGCCTCTGCAGCGCGGAGCCCCGCGGAGCATCTCGGGGCTGCCCGCTGCTCCTGGGTGCCCCCAGCAGCGGCGGCCGTTCGGCGCCTCAGCGCCGACTGGTAGCTGGGCAGCTCCTGCAGGAAGTCCACAGGTGCGGCGCCGCGCGTCTCCTCGGGAAGAAAGACCTCTGCGAGGGGCAGGAAGCGGAGGGGCTGCGGACCTCGACACAACATGGCACCCGTCCGGCAGCCCCGCGGGCTCCCCGCCACGGCCGCCCCCCGGGACCCCGCAGCGCTGAGGGACGGAAGGCGAGGCGGGGGCAGCAGTGCCGCTCCCTCCCGCCCC
>JAAGNO010015595.1:43032-53669 GCA_033439905.1 Ceryle rudis
GTTGTAAAGATGAGGCCGCATGATGAGGGACAGAAACAACACTTCAGTGTTTCCGAACTCCCACAGCACAGCTCTGCCAGGCTGTGTCCCCCCAAAAGCCCCACCATACAGCTCTCCACAGGCACAATGCTAGTCCATTGCTGTTCTATTTAAGGGCCCACAGCTGGTGAGCATATGATACTGAATTTCAGATATTGCTCTCCCTCCTAACAGCAATCAGAACAAAGCAAAACAGACTGACAGAATGCATATGTAGTACAACACATCCATCCAAAAAACACATGAAACTATTGCAAAAGATGTGCAGTTTCTCATTTCTCAAACATGTAGTTACCTACATAAATAAAGGATGACAATTTCATCACACTTGGAGGGAATACAACATCAATCTACTCATTCCCATTGCTGTTCTATACTGAACAAGCAAAAAGAAATGTTCTTCCCACTCACTTCATCCCTTAAGTCTTTTGCAATGATGTCATGCCTGAATGATGTCAAATTAATTTTCATATACAGCCTGTATGGAGATTGGTACAGTATAGTATACAGTTTTATTTGATGACATGCATGTGTGTTTCCATGTGCACAAATGTGTATAAAATGCAGTGGATGGATATAAATGAGGCTTCCAACAGTGCCTCTGTCTAACTTGTGCATCTAAAACTTTTGTCAACAAAACTGTGCATAGGCTTCAGTTCATCTGTTAAAAACCAAGTCAATAAATAAATCTGCAGTTCAGCAATGGTGCAGATAATACAAAAGTTGATATTACTAAAGTAATGCTGTCTGGACAGAATGTACCAAACTTGCTTGAATGTCTGATGCAACCTTATGCTTTAAAGAATACATTTGATACACAGTATACATGGGCCAGGCGTCATCTAGGTGAATGTTGTGGTTTCAGATCCGAAACTGCACAACACCAAAACACAGTAACTTCCTGAGAAACTGAACAATACTCCAACCAGCCAGAAAATAAACAACAATGTATTTGGCAAAAATCAGAATCTTTGGTGAAAATAGCCTGGCTTCCTTCTGAGACCTACCTGCTGGGATAGTTCTAAATAACTTATTTGCACATTTCAGCCAAGATAATCTTACCTGTTAGCTACTTATCTAAAATCTGAGGTGATTCTGATGAGAGATATAGTCCTACATTAGGCTGAGTTCAGATATTTTGTGACACTGCACAACACTGAAAAGAATTCCTTTTGCATGTAAGAGATCAGATCTTTCTCCCCATGGATCCAGATGTAAAGTTGGGCTTATTAGTACTGCAGGGAATAAAATCCACTGTTTTCAGTCAATGTTACAACTGCAGTCCTTCTCTTTTGTTTCCTTATTTTTGAGGTGAAATCAGTCAAACCTGGTTGTCAATATGTGTTCTATAGATAGTTTCTGTGCATTAAAATAATTATGACTTCTAACTACACCACAGACCTGTTTCTATTATCCAAAAAATGAATTGGCAACATCATTGTGCTGCTGCCAGAAGAATGAATTGAGATGCCTACTATTATTTTTATTCACTTCACCAGTAACAACCTCTGTGATGCTCTTTCATTGCATTTCATTTCTTTTCATTTCAGTTGCTCCCTTTTACAGTCTTTAACCACTTGTCACTAGTGGCTCACCAACCATTTATTCTCAGTAATGTGTTCAGTGATTTGACATTCAGAATCTCATTTGAAATGCCAAAGCTAAAGATGGGTCAACAATTCCATTATAAGTCCCTATTCTACAGGATTTTGAACAGCAGGGAGAATTACTCATTTGTCACAATTCTCAGCAAGGGAGAGTTTTCATCATCCTACTACCTCTTCACTCAGTTGGTTTCAAAGGGAAAACATAGCAGTACATAGCTGCAACCGAAAGCCTGCAACACTAAAACAGCTATTGCAGTTTCAGAGTATGTTTGAACCGTATAATGTAAAAATGTTTTCATTTCAGTGCAGTAGTTCCCAAGTGCTGGTTCACTCAGCACTCACTAGTGATGTGAGCTCATTCTACTCCCCAGTTTTTATAGAAGGTGAAATTCTTTAAGGCAAAAAACACTAAGCCCGCAGGAAGAGCTAGAAATCTGCGATCTGCTTTCCTCTCTCTGCTGGGATTGCTATTGTAATATAAAAGAAAAGGAAATGGAAACCATCAACATCAGAGGACTGCAGAGAGCTGGAGGTCTGCTGCAATGGGATGTCTGTCTGGAGCAGCAGTGAGCCAAGTGACAAGGGAGTATGCATGAGTGGGATCAGAGAGCTGGCAACATAGGCGGGATAACTCCAAAAAGCAAAAATAGGGTCCTGGAGAGAAACAAAAAGGATCCATAACAGTAGCGAGAGTAGAGTTTCAGACAAAATCTCCACTGTTTAAAAAATCTGAGATAGAGCATTTACTGATATAAATACAGAAAAGTGTGTGCCTTTTGAACGAACACAGATTTTCCATCTATAGGTTGGCACGGTGCTATATATCTGTAAGGTAAAGAGAAGATGTCTCTATATTGACAAAGGGTCCACAGGAAGGAGAAATCTGAAAACGCCTCTACCACATATCACTTGAACACAACAGAAGGAAAGAAAATACTTGTATTTCATGGAGTAGCTAAATTTTCAGAAATATTTTCACTGATATGTATGTTTAGACAAATGCCCATATGACAAGTTCCTGACTTGCTGAGTCCTTTTCTCTGTCATGTTCCACATATATCAAAACAGATATGTTACCTTATTCAGCACAGTATCTTGCTCCACATCAGAAAAAAATATCCTACAATGATAATGACTCAAGCTAATCCATCTCTCTTGAACACAGAAGCACTTACATTTGCATTTTTACATTTCATGACATAGTTTATACTGATGAAATTTGAAATCCCATGCCATTTTAATCATACTCTGCTGAAGTTTTATCTACTCAGCCAACACATTACATGCACACATACACATATATCCATCTGACCACCTAAGTTCATGGTAAACAATGAGCATGAAGGATGATTTTCCTCCCCAAATGTGCACACATCTCCCTCCCTTATCATTCCCTTCAAAATCCCCAAAATTACGTTCAATGAAGCAAGAAGTGTAGAGACTATATTCCCACTAAGCACCCTTTGTGAGAGAATAAACAGTAAAATAGGAACACCCCACCACCCTGATGATTTCCCCCCTGTCAATACTGGAAACTATCTAAAATGTTTTCAAGAAAAAAGCAATTATGCCTTGACTATACATCAAATATCTCACAAGGAAGAAAAATGCTGAGGTAGTTATGAACAATTGAAAATGACCCTTTCAAATAACAGAATGGAAAATGAGCTCAGCCTAGGTAGAAGTGTTGCTATGTGTGGCTACTTACAACATGTTCACATGCAGGTGTAGATATGGCATAAATGCACACAGGCTGAGGCAAGTCAAGTATTTGAAACAGCTTTGCATAACTTCTGTCCAAAGCCAGTAAATACTTTTGGTACTATGAGTGATCAGTGTGTTACCAGCACAGACACTGCCACATTAATTTCTGAATAAAGATACAGCTTTCTTGGACTGCAAATGTACCACAAAACTCTTTGAATAAAATATCAAAATTGCCCCCACATTTGGATCCTGTTCCCTCAGGTTACCTTTTTGCTCACTATTTAGCTATTCCATACTAGTCACGTGGCAGGAAGTAAGATCCTTTGGAGAAGGCATCAGCAAGAAGAGGAAATCATATAGTACTAAAATAAACTTCTAAAAATGTCAAAAAATGACAGCATTTGAATAAAGACCTGGCTCAAAAACAGAATTAAAATGAAGTTTTAGAGTGAATCTGAGAAACCAAAATAACTTTTTAAAAGAAAAATGTTCATTTATATTTATCCAAGATGCTTGCCAAATCTGTATCTATAGACAAGCGCACATATTCACTGCACAGTGTACAATTACACTGCAGGCAGGCAACAACTCAAAATAAGGCTGCTAGCAAATGTATTTGAACTGTAACACTTCTGCAATAATAGCTCATTTAAGTTTCATTATTTTATAGCTCTTCAAAGAAACTGCAATATCCCGCCTTTCCTGGAAGAATCCACTGTCTGTCATGATGTTCATTTGCCACTCCACGTGCGAAAGTATAGCATGGAAAGGAATAATTTGGAAGGGGGCGGAGCAAAGGGGAATGAGAACAGAGAGGAAATGGTTTAACACAAAATGGCTGGATTTGCAACATTCAGAAAACAATTCTTGAGCATTCCAAAACGTGGATGGAAGCATACATCTGATCTCTGGTTCTCTGTATGGCTGTGCTTTCCCAATAAAACAGCAAGAAAGTCACTGAAGTAGAACAAACATAATGGTTCTGCCCTTTATGAGGAAGATTAAAGTTCAGAGTCACCCATTTGCAACAAATTTACACAAAACCCTTCTTTGCTGGAGTTGCTCAGTCTAAAGACAATTAGACCACTGAGGCATGGTGACTTATAAATCAAAGCAAAAAGTTAGTGGACTGAGGTGATCAGGTAGTTCAGCAAACATAATACAACACAACTTTTGGTCTGAAATCACACACTTGGGGATAAGGAGAGCAGATGAGTTGTGTTTACCTTGTGTGGCTGTTGGATGACAGGCTTTCCCATGGCTGCACACTACAGCCAGTGATTGCAAAGGCTCCCCCGCAGCTCCCATCTAGTTTCATTAGCAAGGCTTTTGCTGCATTCTCAGCCGTCTTCCTGCAGTCATGAGCTCTCTTAAGCATCTGGGTGATGTTTTCATCACTGGTCTGGTCACCTAGTTTTCAACCAAACAATCTGTTTCAGAGCTTTGAGGAGGGTGACATACATTAAGGCAAGAGCAGAGATGCTTCTGAGTGCTCTCATTTTACACCATGATGATGACAATAAATTACCAATCTGTGATGTAAAACAGCAACTTCACATCAGTGGTAACTGAGCTACTGGACTGAATGCATCTCCCTCCCAGCCACACACTCAAGGTGCTTGTTGCTCTGGGTACACATCTTAAGTGATGTTTTATCTTACCTAGCTTGTCTGTTTAAGGGGTTTGTAATAGGGTTAGGTTAGGATGCTCAAATTAATAATACAGTGGAAAAGCCTCAGCCTAAATTACAACTCTTACCCCAGTCGGTCCAGTGCTGTTTCACACTGAAATAATTTCCAGTGCTTTTTCTCACAAGCATCTTTATCTCAAGGCTAATCGTTTGCCAGACACGTTCTTACAGGTTACCCTTCCAGCTGCAAGAATTGCCCTTACTGTTTAGAAGCAGCCTTTCAGAGTTTAGTCATGCATACTAAACTAAAAGAAAACTAGCACTGGTGTTTATTAATTTGGTATAATTTCTAGTGGTTATGCAGCATCTATGCAGCTGGTAAGCCATCCCTTCAGCAGAGACAGGACAGAAACCACTGCTGACACTATTCTTGTAATCCTAACTGGAGTCAAGTCATTAAAGCAAGAGACATTAATGGCTACACTGAAAGTCTGAACAAAGCTACAATACCAGAGACTATAAAGCCCTCACCACCACCTCCCCCCCACCCAGTAATTTCATCCTGATTTCAGTCAAAGATCAATTACCCATACTTCACACTTGCTAAGTGAACTGTGTGCACTAGAAATAATATTAATGCAGAAGAAAGGAAGGGAGAATTTTCTGTTAAGAGCAGCTGGATATGTTCAGCTCTAAGTGATGCAGAAGCAACTCCCATGAATTTTCCACTCACAGATGTCGATATAAAAGTTGACTGGTCTTCAAACCAAAAACCTGCTTTTTTATCTAGGTGTTTTAATCAAATTTCGCAGTGAAATAAAGGTACATAAACCAAACACAACTTCCTCCAAGCTGTGTTATGTAATGGGAAATTGGCACTATTTCTATCACAGGGCTGTAGCTGGTAATACCATAATTAAGAGCTGTAGACAGAGACCTATATAAAAACCTACATTGTTTTTCATGGAATGCATGTGAGATGAAACCCTACTTTAACCCAAAGTATTCCTCCCTTCTAAGATTTCTTTCTGCCACGTATATGAATAGAAAACCTAAGACTAAATTCACTTTTGCTGGCCAGTGATCTCCGACAGCAGGGAAAACACCCTAGTGCATTGTGGAAAGGAATGACTAGAGTCCAGAAGAAAGATGGATGAAAATCTCAGACTTTCACTCTAACATCTAGTGTATGGCAGGCATTGCACAGGCCAAGACAGGTACACAAGGGCCTACTTCTCTAAAGGGCATGGATAGCAGCACTGTGACCTGTGGGCTGAGTGCATGCAGTCATCTGAAACAAGAGGCTGACCAAGTCAGTTCTGTGTCTGTCAGTTCTGTGTCTCTAAAGCCAGATGGTCTTTCTGTCTCTAAAAGCTTTATGTTTAAATTTCAGTGATTCTTGAGAAGCTAGGACTATAATAGCACCTCAGCCAGGAAATTACTATACCTCAGCTCATCATGAAGAACTATTCTCTCTCTGAAGGTATCCCCTTGTTCTACTTCAAGATTACTACAGCTACCTTCTCCTATCAGTAAAAGGAATGGGACTGTAAAAGTCCAGATTAATATTCATTGTATAAACACCTCTTTCCATCAGAAAAGTGGAGCCAGCAGCAACATCAAACTCCAAACACTTCTGAGCTGTACCTGTGAAAGTGACTCATTCCATTACTTAGCAAGAAGCACATTAAAAGCCAACACTGCCTAGACACAAGATTAATTATCCACAATACAGGAACCCCCAGAATATATAGGCTAATATCCCCCAAAACACTGTAAAATGTAAGGTAGAATGTTTTAAAATTTCAGTGCAAAGGTAAAATGTGGTGTGAAAAACTAGAGCTTTTTTTTTTTTTTTTTGTTAGCTACTCAATGCTACCTTTGCACTGTCTTAATCCCAGTTTTTTGTAACTATTCTCAGCTTCTAGGGGGGCAAATGTTGCTGTTCTTGCAGTTACCACAGCTGTATGGCCATAAGCCACATATACTCATGGGTATTGTTTAGTAATTCCACTCTGCACAGTTGCGTGCCTGTAGCAGCCTCACCACTGCCAGAATAGGAATCCCAGTGTGATAGGATACGCAGGTTAATTTAAATTGCTGGTGAATTTTATTATTTAATTCCAGTCTTTCTTTTTCTTTTCCCCTAATTTTTGGGTGAATAAAATGATTTAATAAGTTAAAAACAAGAACAGACCAGAACGCACTCTTAAGGGATGGGTCATGAGATGATTCACCATTACAACTAACTCTAATGTTAACTGATCTGCAACAACAAAAAAAATAAATAAAGTGATTCCTTCACATCTTACCAACAGAACCAACACCTGCAGCTCTGAACTGCCCAAGAATGAGACTCTGCTCGCTTTCTGCCAGTGCCAACAGTAGCTCATACGCTTCTATGCACTGTTCACTGAAAGAAAAAAAAAAAGCACAGAAAACAAAACAAAACAAAAATCACACAATATCTGCAAATTAGAGGGGAAAAATACCTGAAACAGCAACAAAAGAGATAGCTGATGAATTGCATGATCTCCTGCTGCCTGTCTAAGAGCAGACATATATTAAATGACATAATGCATAGCTTCTATCACAGGCATCGAACAGTCTCTCCTTCCTTACCATGGTCCCAGGCCTCAAGTAATGTAACAAATTAAAATAGAAGAAAATGACCTCCAGAATCATGTCTGAAATAGTCAACAATACAAATGCTGGTTGACATCATTTTGAGAATTTTTTTCTGGCCTTCTTACTATACCAAATACAGTATTTCATACTCTACTATGTAACTATACTATACAAAAGGCAGTAAGAAGAAAAGACAAACACCTGTTGCTCTTTCCTTGCTGTAAGATTTTCCTCCTTATAACACAACAGCTTATAGATACAGTTGTGAGTCAGTCATTCCTGTTGTATTCTAATGTTTTTGAAAATATATACATTAATATAGCTATCTGCCTTTACATTACCTTGTTATTTGCCCAACACTGGTATTAACAGAATACATTCTTTAAAATGAATACAGTTTGTCATAAGATCCGAACTGCCTTTTCCAAATTAGGTGCAGCTGAAGGAGTTAAACGACACCATCTTTTTACATGTAGTTTAAAGCAAATTTAGATACTTGTAACCAAATACAAAGCTATTCACCCACAATTCAAATGATGTAATATAAAGTCACTCTGAATTATGCGGAGTATAATGCTACTCTTTGGCCCAGCGGCCCTGTAAAAGGTGCAAGCCTAACACAGAGAACCTGTATCTTAAAATGGGATATGGCAGAGACAGTTCAAGCCTGCACACAGTCCATAATTCTAATGTTAATTCAGTATTTACAAATGGAAAGATAAATCTGCATATTTCTATTAGATTGAGTTTGCTACTGCTGGTGAACTAGGGTCAAAATACATTTGTATAAATAACTTCAGTTCTGTAGTTTGTCAAGCAGTATAACCAAAGCAGCATTTTTTTCAGAGAGGTAACAAAAAGAAACAGTCTTACTATGGCACACAAATAGTTTCATTCTCAAAGACTTCTATCAAGTCTCCCTCAACATCCTCCACATAAGTACGTACCTGTACTGCAGTGCAAGCCTGAGGGCAGTGGCATTGGACTCATACTTTCCAACAAGCATGCTCATCCTCTCGGCATTGCTCTTGCACTCTTCCAGTGTTATTGTCAGTAAGTCATTTTGGGATTTCAAGTGCTCAATACGGCTGTAGGAAAGGAAGTAATTTGGAACCTTCAAGCTTAGCTTGTGCACACTGTCCTGAAAATTCTAGAACAATCATAATTTAAAACAACAAACACCATTTGGTCTACACAAGGCTTTTAATGAAGATGGAAAAATCTATCAGCTCTGCGTTCTTTATCAAGAGCCAAAAGATAGTAGTTTATCTTGAGACAGCCTCTTCTCTTATGTTATCATAACAGCAGTAAGCAGAAAGCTGTACCCTTATTTTGTATGCAAGACTGTGTAGGAAAGTTCCATATTAACCATTTGCTTAATTTTTTCTGCCTCCATTGCTCACTTCCTGCTGCCACATTTGCTTTTTCTTTTCAGTGGCATACTCATTGGTGCACTGTGTGGATGTGTGTAGGGATTACCTGGGATGACCTGGGGATTTTTAATCTGGAGAGGAGAAGACTGAGAGGGGATCTAATTAATGACTATAAATGCATAAGGGCTGGGCATCAAGAAGGCAGGGACAACCTCTTTTCACTTGTGCATTGTGACAGGAATGGGGGGCAATGGATCCAAGCTAGAGTACAGGAAGTTCCACCTCAACAGGAGGAAGAATTTCTTTACTGGAAGAGTTGTAAAGCATTGGAATAGACTCCCCAGAGAGGTTGTGGAGTGTACCTCTCTGGAGATTTTCAAGACCTGTCTGGATGTGCTCTAGATTCTGTGTTTTGTCCTGCTCTGGCAGGGGGGGTTGGACTCAATGATATTTGGAGGTCCCTTCCAACCCCTTACATTCTGTGATTCTGTAGCTGCATAAATTCCCCCTTTCTTTGGAATGTCCACTCTTTCACCTTAAGTAATATTTTGGCTGTGATTAGAGAGATGACTTCCAAAATACAAATAAAATTCCAATGAGGCAATGAAATCTCCAAAAGTCCTGGTAAGTCTAGCAGAAGCTTGTATCAGAACTTAACTGTAAAATTATTCTCAATGACATTAATTCTGAATCTGAAAGTGAGGCTTCAGAGTATCAGTATTATTATTTATTCTCACTGCTGATAACTGCTCTACACATCAATGTACTATGCCTAATCATAACAGCAGGATATACACCAAAACCAGACAGACAAATAATTAAAAAAATTGGACAGGTAGCTAATGAAGAAATCAGTGCCATCCAGAACTCTAAAATCACTTTTATTCAGTGATCAGAATAAAGTCACTGATGTTCCTAGCTGCTAGAACTCTCAGCTGTTTCATCTACTGTACCTTCTTTGACACCTCCTGTAAGGATACATGTACATGCACCAATACAGGCTAGGGTTTGACCTGATGGAAAGCAGCTCTGCAGAGAAGGACCTGAGAGTCCTGTTAAACAGCAAGTTCACCATGAACACACAGTGTGCCCTTGTGGCTAAGAAGGTCAATGGTATCCTGGGGTGTGTTATGAAGTGTGTGGCCAGCAGGTCAAAGGAGGCGATTCACACCCTCTAGTTCACTCTTATGAGACCCCACCTGGAGTACTGCATCCAGGTCTGGAGCCCCCAATACAAGAAGGACATCAAACTGTTGGAGTGGTTCCAGAGGAGGGCCATGAAGATGATCATAGGGCTGGAGCATCTCACCTATGGGGACAGGCTGGGGGAGTTAGGGTTATTCGGTCTGGAGAAGAGAGGGCTCTGGAGAGACCTTATAGCAGCCTTCCAGTAGCTGAAGGGGACCTACAAAAAAGCTGGAGAGGGACTTTTTACAAGGGCTTGTAGTAATAGGATGAGGGTTAATGGCTTCAGACTGGAGGGGGGTAGATTGAGAATAGAAATTAGGAAGAACTTCTTCACTCTGAGAGTGGTGAGACACAGGAACAGGTTGCCTAGGGAAGTTGTAGATGCTCCCTTCCTGGAAGTGTTCAAGGACAGGTTGGACAGGGCCTTCAGCAACCTGGTCGAGTGGGAGGAGTCCCTGCCCATGT
>JAAGNO010015595.1:65741-77885 GCA_033439905.1 Ceryle rudis
ATGCTGTACACCTTCAAATCCCTATAGAAAAGTCAATGCCAGTCCTTGCAGGTCATTTTAACTTCTCTCTGAATTAGGGAATGCTGGAAGAACATAGTGCAAAAGCAGCAGCTAACTTCATGTGGCCACACACATGGAACTTGTTGTACCCAAGAAATGGCTAGCAAACCTACAACAATCCTGGAAAAATCTGAAAATACTCTGGTAAGATTACTGTTACTAAGATCAGCATATCAGACATACCTGAGAAGAGGCACAGGCATTGGTGACTTCAGCTCTCTTCTAGAGCTGGCATTACTAAATCACAAGAGCAAAAGGCATTACACTTCCAGCTGTGTAAAACCCCGGACATTGCAAAGGCAAAAAAGAAAAACAATGTAAAAACAAAGAGAGAAAAATTCTTGGAATGGAGCATATTAACTAGGTTATACAGCCTGCCAACACTCCTCAAACTGTTGCAATACCTTATTCACATTTAAACACTCTTTCTGCCTATTTTCTGCCCAACTTTCTCAGAATACTACTCAGATTCAAACAAAGAGCTACAAATTTAAAAATAATACAGCTTAAGGAGGATAGTCAAATACCCTCCACAAAACTCTGGTTTCTTCTAATTGTTTCCAGAATATTTTTGGGTTTTGGAAGACGCCATGTAGAATGTCATAATGCAGTAGTACATCAAGCTACATGTTAGTTTACTTTTATAGCCTAAAAAGATACATGAAAATACTGAACAATCTCTGTGTCAGCACTGGGGAAACATTCATCTGTTGTGCAATTAATGTCAATTCAAGAAAACCATTTCCAGAAAGACAGCCTAAATTTTCTGATAGCACAAGCAAAGAAGGCTCCATTCAGTAGTACTTGCAGGCATCCAAAAGTCACATCAAAACTAAAATCCCTCCTGTGTTCTGCTTTAGAGGAAAGTATGAGTCCCTAGCAGGGCCATGATTCCAGAACCCTTTCTCTCAGGACTGTTTTGTTCTAGCTCTGGGGCTCACAGTCCCCATAGCCAAGGGTGAAGCACTGTGAGTCACCTGTCCCAGCAAGGACAATTGCACCATCCTTGCTCTGTGGGATGGAACAGCTTCTTGAGAGTGACGCAAGTAGATCACAGCGTGGATTTACAGAAAGTCACAGGAGGAAGTATAAATTTTCCTTCTTTCAGTTGTCTTTACAACCCCTATGGAATTCCTCCGATTCTACCCCTGCTTGCCATTTTTAGGAGAAATATTACTCCTTTATTCCCCAGACACCAAATTATTGGCCTGCCAAGGAAAGCAAGCTATTCTAATCATTAAAGGAAATTAAAAAAATCCACTAAATTAATAAACATTTCTGCTCTTACTAATAAAACCAGAACAAATAAAAACAGAGGGGGCATCCTAGCTGTGTGAACAAAACAATTTCTCATACAACAAGACCAAACTGGTGGGGCCTGACAGTGGTGCAGCACCTGCTGCAGCAGTATTTTTTTAATGTCTTCAAAACCCTGCACCCACCAAAGCGGCAGCAAACCACAATGCTCATGAGAAGCAGCATGTGCTTCCCATCAGGATTAGTTCTTACGCCTCACTTTCTTGTGCATGCCACAGTTGACTTGTTAATGGAGATAATTAAACATTCACAGTATCCACCTGATTCCAATACTTAGCAATTGAACACCACTTGGTATTTAGCTTTCCACAGGGCCCCTGAACAAACAATTTTTATGGATTCTATATAGTATTTTGCTTAAATGTCAGAGTACTTCTGCCATTCAAGAAAAAAATATCAACGCAGCTCTCATGATTCTCAGATTTTGCTTTTTGACCAGTCTTTTCAATTAGTAGACCTCTACCAGACAGGAGGGTGGGGCAGCCAGGATATACTGAAAAGAAAGGTAATGACTCAGAACAAGACAAAAGGGAAAATTGTCTGCAGAACTATCAAGAATGAATGAATACAGGCATCATAGGATTTTTTTTCAGAGAAATACTACCAGTTTAGAAAATACTTACCTGAAAAATCTCACCATGATAACTGCTGGTTATGATCATCCCAGAGTTGGCAGCATTTTTTTTGTTAAATAACATTAACATAATGTGATTCTATCATTGCATTTATAGTGGTATATATGTGTGATAATACTTTTCTTAGTTATGGTAGACCAAACTTTTTACTTTTTGCATATAAATATTTTCATGAAAGGTGAAGTGAGTAGCTGTAACAACACTGCCTTGTGCTAGGAGAAATGTTCACAAGAGCAAATGAAGCAGTTATCAAAAAACCTGCAGCTAACAGGCAAGGAAAACTGAATATGTGCTACATGAGTAGAGCTCCATGCCAACATTACCTACAAAAAGTGTCAAATCTAATTTGCTGTTCTCTAGAAAATCCATACATTCTAGAAGTTTAGTTACAGCCTCACAAGTTAAACTTTAAGAAGCTCCTTCTTGCTCTAGTCCAACTTCCCCTAGGCTGAGAATAACAAGTAAAAGCAAGTGAGGAAAAATAAGTGTTTTCACTATTTAAACATAAAGCTTATTTTAACACAGTAACAAGCACTGACCTGGTGTAATACCCCAAGATTTGCTGCTCCAAGGACACACAACAATGTGATTTGTACCATTGTGTTTTGTCACAGATAACTGTATAACTAGATGCAAACCTAATGAAATCTAATTGAGCCATGAATTTGGCTCAGAAGTGATTTGGATAAGGTGATCTACAGGATGCCAGAAAATAAAAGTTAAAAGCAGAGGTGCAGACCAGGTGGCTACATCTTCCTATATCCACCATTGCTATCGCTATGTGCTACCCTGGAATATATATTATACTAAAGGAATATTTAGATCGCACAGTGCAGTTCTTTGCAGTACTCACTAGGCTTTGCAAAGTGTGACTTTGCCAGAAAAAATGTAGCACTTTTGAGCCTTGGGATGATACTCTGCAGAACACATATCTTAATGCAGCTACTTGGTACCAGTCATAACAAGTTGAACTACTATATTTAGAGTATAATTAACACCATGTTTTGCCTCATTCTTGCACTGGCCCAGAATTTCCAGGAAGTTGCTGTACCTTATTGTTGTTCCCTGTAGTCGATCAATTTTTTTATTTAATTCAGCAATGATACTGTGAAGCTCTGTGATTCGTTCCTCGTAGCGCAGTGTTGTTCTCTCCTGCACGTCTTCGTGCTCTCTCATTAGGTGGGATTGCTCACACTAAAGCAGAAAAGCAAGGAACAGAAAGGGTCTTATGCATAACTGCACAGAGATCAGATACAGGGCAGAAGTACACACTGTTAATGGTTTTCCTACTCATCAAACCAATACTGCCTTACCAAGAGAAAAGGACATGCAAAATATCAGCAGGTACACAAAGGTATGTAATTACAAAATATTTGGAATGGAAAGACTATGCAGTGTACCTTTATTACCATTTTTCTTTCTAAAGGGACAAAGTTGCCCTTCCTGCTTGAACAAAAGACACCATCTGCAACTGAAACCAGCTATAAATATGTCATCCTTGAATCCATGTGATTCATGATGCCTGATGAATCTTCAAGTAATCTTCCCAGTACGGCCTGAATCAGAACAAGTCCTAAGGCTGAAAGCACATTATTATGAAGAAAAGTAATTACACTTTGAGGTTATGTCTTCTCCAGTATATGTTTTACTAGTCTTTAAATATAACATAACATATTTTTTATTATTTTAATCCTCTACAGTAAAACACTTACTATTTGAACAACTAAAAGGCTATAGGGCTGTTTGGGTTTTTTTTTATAGATATAATGAAATCCTTCTTTTTATTTCCAGTAAAGTTTTAAATCTAGACTCTCTGCCTTACTCTTCATGCCAGCAAACACTCCAGTTACAGCAAACAATTACTATCTACTGCAACTACCGTCCAAAAGTGCATGTTGATTGAAGTTATGCTTGGTAGTGGCTAGAAAGAGCAAGACTTCTAAATTTTTGCTTCTGACCCTCTGCAGGAAACAGTCAAGTCTCCTTTCAACCACAGAATGGTATTTTCTATGATGTACATACTCACAGTATAAAACCCAGACTTGTTAGTTGAAGACTTGCAATGTAAGATCCTAGGAGCATTTCTTAACAGCTACAATTTGTAGTAATGTATGAGGTCCTCCAACATCACTGCATCAAAACCTATATTTTCAAAACAAGTAAATGTGCTATGCACATATATGTAAACATGAGAAATATCTGACTGAAGAACAACCATGGCTTTCAAAGTGCAGAAATGACACAGAGAAAATATTTAACAAAAGCCTTAGAAGAGATTTAAGTGCAATAAAGAGTTGCTTATTCTGCCTTTCTACAGCTAAATTTCCTCTGACACCTTGATACCCACAAACACTAAGCATTATCCAGATCAATCAATTACATGTGCTGTTGTTTCTTCTTTTAAACCAAAAGGATATTTCAGATGGAGTGTATAATAATTCTTTTCAGACAATAAATAAAAACCCTATCACAACAATTTTTGTCTAAGCTGTGCACTGAAAAGCAGAACTTGTTTATCTTTACTGAAGATATATGGAGTCTTGCTAATGGACTTTAGTTGTATTACCAGACTTGCTTTCTGTTTTCTCCAGCCATTTCTCAGTCACCATTTTTCAGGATAACCATGATTTAGTGACAGACATACTTTGTGAACAACCAGCAGTCTGGCAATCTCTGTGAAAGACAGGACATGATGCTGAGAAGAATTGCTGTTGCCTAGCAGGTGAGCGCAGAGTAACATCTCAACTAATGATGGCAAAAGAACAATGGAAAACAATGGAAACATAGTTCAGTATCAATCCTAAAATGCAGCAATGGAAAACTCTTCTGGTTATATAGGACTGCTCCTTATTATGGCACATTAATCTCAAATCTTAAAAGGGGAAATAAACAAATGTGTACTTTAGTATTCATTGCCAAAGTTTTTTTCAGGGATACTGAACCTAGGCATCATCCTTTTTAGCTTCTGTGTCCTTTGAGTCTTAGAACAATGACTTAACACGAACTCTTATTTCTCTCTGAGGTGTACACATTCAGCTTTTGCTATTTGTTTGCATGTTAGTCACACAAAATTTTTAAGATAAATACCTCACACCCTTTTCCTCATCCCTCTTCCAGCTTCATACTCAAGTTCTGATCAAAACCACTAAAAACTCTAATTCCCTGAGAAGGTAGACACAGGAATAATTCACTGAGGGGCTGCAAAAGGTGAGCAATTGTTGAGGTCAGGAGAGAAGTTTCCAGCACAGTTCTCAGTGTAAATTACCCTTGGCTGGTTTTTGGTACAGACTAAAAAGATTATTCAATTACAGTAGAAATTATCAATGCCTGGAAATATCTCTGTCTGACCACTTAACACTGGGGAAAAACCACAAGAGCAAGAAGAGTATGAGGAGAAAGGGTGATAAGAGAAAATGATTTAACCCAAGGATATTGCGTCAGTACATGATCCTACTGCCTATTAATGCATGCAAATTCCTAGTGCAAGAAATACTATTATTGCAAACCTTTATGTTCAATTTGCAGTGTTCTGTCAGAAGACAAAAAGAGACACACCAGCAGCAGTGCTCAGTAAGAGATCCCCCACTGCCTCAGGCCTGCAGAGACAAACACTGGCTATGGCATTGTTTACCAGGAATACAAGTCATCACCTGAATGAGCCACAATGATAAACCTGTCTAACAGGCTCACAGGAGCTAAAAATATTTGCTCAACTAATACAGTGTTTTCGTTTAAGAGGAGTGGCAGTTTTTAAAGTGGCAATCCATTTATCTAATTTTAAGTAGAAACACAAGTCCATTGTGACAAATCCTCAGTCATGAAAACAAGTACAGTCAGAATTGTTTAGTGATTTTTTTTTTTTTTTTTGTGTACTTGATGTGGAAGAATACAAGTACACAGGACTAATCCATGTGAGATAAGGACATCACACAACAGAACGAGTAATACAGATGTCCATCTAAACAGCAGACATTTTTATTTCAAGTTACTGTGTTACACAAGAAACTGAAGCCTTTCTGTGAAGTTCACATGTTGTTACATACCTACAGAGTGCAGGTTTTATTTGTGTACCGAAATTCTGCTGTACCTCCCTACATTCTGAATAATAGAGAGGATGGTAAAGAACTATTCCTGCAGTAATGGGACTTATTATTGTGTGATAATGGGATCCAGAACGATGCAGCCCAGTCTTTGTTACCCTGTCTCTAGAGCTCTTAGAAAATTTCAAAATTACAAGGACAAAGCACAAAGACTGAGAGAGCCGGACTACTTTGTGAAAGGAGATGAAATGATAAGAAAGATGTAGTAAGTGAATTGTCTATTCTTGTTCTATTTGCTGAAATGTTCAGCATGTTATTAAATCCTACATTCTATCATAAAACTGCAGAACTCAATGTCACAGGATGTAGGAAGTGCCAAGAATGTAGACGGATTATAAAGATTAGATAAATCCATGGAGGATCGGACTACAGAGGAGTACAAAATGTGATGCACTCTCCTGCTCACAGATGTTTGCAGAAAAGTGGGGGAGGATGCAGGAGGACATATCTCTATATGTGTGCCTTATGGTCTCCCTTCAGACATCCACGACTTATCATTATCAAAGCCAGGATACTGTGCCAGACAGAGCTGGTAGAACGCACTGCTTTTCGGAAGACAACATTAGTTGTGGTTGACCAGCACTTCACAGAAAATTTAATTCAAGACATCACTCTGCTGCCAAACTGTACACCAAAACAAACATAGAGACAAGGAGATCTGTTGTCTTACTGAAATAATGGAAGGGTGTGGGCAAATACTACAGCAGGTCTCCACAGACTGCAGTTTTGGAAATGAGTATGATAGAACTCATTAGATAGAAGTAATCACTTACATCCTTTTACAAAACTTTAAGCACAGGCTATCCAACTATCTTTCTTTGCCATTTGTCATCTATTAACTGGAATTGTGGTTCCTGAGATCACTTCTGCTCTGCAAATCACTATCCCTTTCTTCCAAAGTGTCTCACATGCCTCATGAAATGACGGGGAAGGTATTACCAAAAATGTGTTTTAAGCCATTTGTTCCAGAGAGCATTTACCACACCAGCTGAAATGAAACATGAGCTGCCTTTCTAAGTATAGTCCAGATGCAGAAAAGAGATTTAATACTGACCGACTAGCATCTGAATGTGGTTATACAGAACCTCAAACACCTCTTATTTAATTTATGCCTTCTGAACCTCTGATTCACATTAGTTATGAAGAAACACAGAGGCTGTAGAGCAAAAAATTATATCACATGATACATGATACGAATTTGAATGAATCTCTGTGGAGTGGGAGGAAAAGTTTAAAAAATTACATTAATTGGAGCATGTACTTGTGATGCAGTTAGAAAAAGAAGAAAAGGTACAGCAGTTTCACCAGTCTGCCTCAGCAGCCCAGAGAGATGGTGGAGGCCCCATCCCTGGAGTCATTCAAGGTCAGGCTTGATGGGGCTCTGAGCAAACTGTCCTAGGTAGAGATGTCCCTGCTTGTGTAGGGAGGCTGGACCAGATGACCTCTAGAGGTGCCTTCCAGCCTAAAACATTCTATGATTCCCTCATATTAAAGAACTTTTTTTCTAACATCCAGTCTAAACCTATCCTTTCCCAACTTAAAACCATTGCTCTTCAGATGAGTGTATTTTTAAAAAAGATTTGGAAACAAAACCAAAACACTAACAAAAAACTGTGGTTAGCACAAGACCCTGCAGAGTTATAAATCACAGCACAGTGTAGTCATGCAGAACAATGTGGATCATTTGGATAAAGTGGATCCATTCGACTGTCTAATGATTACCACATGCAGCCTCATATCAATCTGTATGTCAGAAAGAGGAATCTATCTCAAGTGTGCAGTAGAAACTAGAAAAGGCTCTCCGATTATAGCTGATACACAATGTTAACTCCCAGTGTATCTCTGGCTCACATGTCAAGGGAATTAAAACAAGAAAGTGTTTTTTATTTCTGCATGTTGCATTGATGGTCTGCAGTAGGAGTAGCATTTACAAGCCCCAAAACCTTAGAGGAACATCAGGGAACACAGACAAAGAGGAAAATATGGTTGGAGGATTGACATAAGAGTCTTAAAATCTAGACTGTTTAAACATTTCTACATTTGGCTTGAATTTAAGTAATAGATACAAGCCCCTACCAAAATGCACTCAATACTGAATACTCCAAATCTGCAAAATTACAGAATGGCTGAGGTTGACAGAGACCTCTGGAGGTCATTCACCCAATCCCCTTCCAAATCCAGTGAGGGTCATCTAGAGCAGGCTGCTCAAGACCAGGTACAACTATCTTGAGGCATTCCAAGGCTGGGGATTCCACTACCTTGCAACAAGTAAGACGGTATACTTTAAAGAACAAAATGCTTTGACTATCTCTGTGCAAGTATAAATTAATATATATTTTGAATTACTTTTGAAATGTAAAGTACTTATAAAAGCTGTTTGCCAGAATGACAGTATTTGAAAACAAAGGTTTTGTTTAGAGAAGAAATATTAAGGACAATAGTTCAGTTTTCCATTTTCTCTACATTTATCTTTATCTGAAAAGATTGTTGTACTTTTAAGAGCTCTGAAATCATTACACGTCAGACCTTATTCTCATTTACATTCCTTGGCATTCCACTGATTCTCTTTTCCACAACAGATACATACAAACTGGCTTACTAGAAATTAGACTGAGATCACAAATATTTTCTCACATACCACCAAAGCACTGCCAATAGGCAATAGCTTTTGATCAGTGTTAATTTGTGCTGTGATTGAATCTGACCAAGGAGCGGAAGGCTCTACAAGCAGTTACCTAACTGACTGAGAGTATGCTGCAATTTTTATATTCTAAAGTATTTCAAAATAGTCGCTGTTTATATTTACTTCAAAACAAAACTAATGTAATTCTTTCTTGGTATTTTTCAGAATATCATTGGCACATAAACTTAAAACCCAGGGCAACTATGTTTCTTGCAGTCTTAAAATTCTTTTCACTCTGACATTGTTCAGGAATTTTATTCTCTTTCTACATACCATACTCCTCTCTGAAGACCAAGGACAACAATAAAACAAGCACCATCTTCAGAATCTCAAACTGTCGCTCACCTGTGCTTTTGCCAATTTTTTTTCCAACAGGTCACGCTCCCTTTCTGTTTGTTGTAGACGTTTATTAAGCTCCACTATGTCTCCCTTTAACGAAGCCAGGGCTGCTAAATGAAGCTAGAAGACAAAAGGAAAAGAAACAGATTAACCAATTTATAAGCCATGTAGTATTTACACAAAGATACAGTATCATACAGCAGCTCCCCTATCTGTGGATTTCTGCAGCAGTTAACAGGAACATTAGTGTAACAAAAGTTTAAAAGAAATCCACATACAGCTAAATACTTTTCACATGGAATTCTCATCTCCACACAGCACACACATTCCTTCATCAGAAAACATGTTATAAGGATGAATACAGTGAAGGTTAATTCAACTGGACATATGCAGATCAGTTCTAATGTTAGTTTAATAGGAAGTAGCTTGAGTCTTGATATAAAACTTTACATTAAATGTTGACTTCAATTTGTATTACAGAAGAAGGTGTATCATGTTCTGATGCCTTCAAATATACAGAGGTTATGAGTTTGGTGAAGGGAGTAACTCCATGCATAGGATTCTGTTTTACTATGTAACTAAAACTTACTCCACTCTGAGCTACTGCTCTATAGCTGTTCTCCTTGGTCTCATGTCAGTGAGTTTCGATTATTCTAATCTACTGAAGCCACACATGAAGCACCTGAACTGTTTTTCTTTCTGCAGTAGATATTTTGATGAAAGATACATCATACATTTAACGATGGCATGTGGAAATATATAGCAGACTAGCTAACTAACATCATCTAAATTATGTTAGCTACCTAACTTAGAAATCATGAACAAATCTTAAAAGAATCTTACATTTGTAATTTACACTCTCTTCCTGTCCTTAAATATCTCATTCACCATTACAGCAAAGGCATCAGAGAGAATTCAACACTCAGTATTGACAACTACAACCAAAAAGCCCAGGAGAAAAATTAGCTACTAATAAAGTTTTTCTTCATAGTAGTGAAGAAACAACTCCAATTAATACTGGGTTTGAAAACAAAAGTGACTTTTCATACCAGACCAAAGCAACACAGACACTTCTCTACTGCCATGACTCAGACTGAAATACAAACCCTGTTTCTAGTCATCCAGACAGTTTCAATTCTTCACTACAACATTTTATGGGGCTCGTCAATTGTAAGTTTGGGGTTTTTTTGTACTATTTCTAGTCAATGTGGTAAGGAGTCCTATTTTGATATCAGTTTTACCTTTACAATAGTGGAAGCCAGCAAAACCATAGGTGTTTTCAAGTACTGATGTGTGAAAGTAGCTGTATGACAGCAGAGAGACTAGACTGGCAACATCTCTTCTACAGACACTATTCCCATTTTTATAGAAATGGCAACCTTTGTCATCAAGACAGAAAACAATTTTATAAAGATTTTTAGATGTCAGTTCTGCAGTTTTAAATGCAGTGTAACTAGTTACTCCATCAGCTCTGGACATTCTAATTTGTGAGTTCAGTTGAAAGTATTTTTACTGTATCAGCTACAAAAACATCTTACATGCGCAGTTACTCAGTTCAGTACAAACATACATGTACACAATTTTATATTGCAGTAGGTTTAAGATTCTCAAGGCATTGTCACTTTTCAAGAGAAAAAACAGTAATTCAGGACAGCTGCAGGTATATGCTACATAGCTTCTTTCACCTATGTATGCTGAAATCTCTTGATAAACCCAGAAATACTGAATAACTTCAAATATTCTCGGTCTTCAGCAGAAGGCCTATGAAGGAAACTATGAACTTATGGAGAGACAAGAACCAGCTTAATTGTACCAATCTGTTCATAACTGACATCCAGTTTTCAGGAAAGCTGGTGAATTTATACACCATTGTTTCATCTTATTCCCTACCAGAGGGGAAGTGTTGCAATGAAGCTTACCAGTTTGTTCAGATACTGCACCACAGCTTTCAAATACTGCATGAAAAAATGGGTACAATTCTCTAAATTAAATAAAACAATGCTACATAGTCAAGTATCGCTCCCTTTTGTATACTATAATTAAATGATCACCAGCTGTGGTTTTATTTAAATATCAGACCAATAAAGTCCATACACATGGCACTGTAATATAAAAAGACATTGTTAATTTAAAAATCTCAATGAAAAAACAACTTGTTCTCTGAAGTGGTTTTATAAATATATTAATAACAAAAGGAGGGCCAGGGAAAATCTCCATTCCTTACTGGATAAAGGGGGGAACATAGTAATGGAAGACAAGGAAAAGGCTGAGGTGATCAATGCCTTCTTTGCCTCTGTCTTTAACAAAAGGACTGAGTATCCTCAGGGCAACTGGGCTCCTGAGTTGGTAGGCAGGAATGGAGAGCAGAATATCCCTCCTGAAATCCAGGAGGAGGTGGTTAGTGCTGTGCCACTTAAATCCTAACAAGTCTATGGGTCCAGATGGGATTAATCCTCAGGTGCTTAGGGAGCTGGCACAAGAGCTGGCTAAGCTGCTCTCCATCATTTATCACCAATCCTGGCTAACTGAGGAGGTCCCAGATGACTGGAGGCTGCCCAATGTGACGTCCGTCCACAAGAAGGGCCGGAAGGAGGATCCAGAAAACTATAGGCCTGTCAACCTGACCTCAGTGCCTGGCAAAGTTATGAGGCAGATCATCCTAAGTGCCATCAATTGGCATGTACAAGACAACCAGGGATCAGGCCCAGCCAACATGGGTTTAGGTAGACAAGGGGAAGGCTGTTGACATGGTCTACCATGTCTTTGTCTTCAGCAAAGCCTTTGACAGAGTCTCCCACAGCATCCTCCTGGGAAAGCTGGCAGCCCATGGCTTGGACAGGTGCACCCCTTGCTGGGCTAAAAACTGGATGGACGACTGAGGACAGAGAGTGGTTGTGAATGGTGCCCCATCCAGCTGGTGTCCGGTGACCAGAGGTGTCCCCCAGGGATCAGTACTGGGCCCAGTTCTATTCAACATCTTTACTGATGACCTGGATGAGGGGATCGAGTC
>JAAGNO010015597.1:0-21954 GCA_033439905.1 Ceryle rudis
TGGGGCCGCGTTTGGACCCCCCGAGCTCTGGGGGCTCTCCCGACCAGCACCACCCTGGGGTTCCACATCTCCCCCGCCCAGACCCATCCCTTCTTTATTTCAAGCCCCGATCTCGCCAACACCGTGTCCAAAAACAACCCCCCTCCTTCCTCTGTGCCTCTCCGCGCCCTGCTCTGGGAGATTCTGGCCACCCCTGGGAGCCCTTTGGCTTTTTCCTACCCCTGTTTTTATTTTTCCAGCCACGGCCACAGAACTCTGGCGGTTCAGAAAGGACGGCGCTGAGCCGCCGGTCGTCAGCGCGCCCGGTAATTAAGGTTTACGAAGGTGAGAAGCAGCGGCAGGGGAGGAAAAAATAGGGAAAAAAAAGAAATAAAAATTACAAACTCCGGGTGTTTTGAGGGTTTTTTTTTTTGTCCCTTGGAAGAGGCACCTGGTTTAGCGAGCAGGTAGATTTATGGGCGTATTAACGCGGCGCTGCTGCTCCCACCCCGATGAGGTTCTCGGTGACCCCTCTCGTCTCCGGCGATTGATGACTTCGCAGAGCGGCCGCCCGCTCCCGGCTCTTTGCACCCGGGATCTGGATCCTGGGGTCGTGGGTTTGGTTTGGTTGGTTTGGTTTTTCCCTCCCAGATCACCCGCAATCGTTACGCGACCGTAAAAAGGGGACGAGTTTGCACCAGCGAGTCGGGGCAGGTTTGCAGGGAAGCGACGTCTCCTCAACGGGAGGTTTCAGGGATCACCTTCAGGAGGCTGTTAAGGGGCTCCCAGCTCCCCAGGGCGCCTCTGGGTACTTTCCGACCTCGGCAAATAACCCTAAAATACCTTTCTGGCCCCAGATTGGACTCCCCGGGCACAATTCACCCCAGCCCAGAGCTCTCGCTCGCTTCCCATCGCCTCCGTAGCCGCTCCCGGCAAAGGCTTTTCACATCCCTTTCCACTTAATAATGAAATGGAGAAACTCTGTTAAGCGCAAGAAAAAAAAACCCCAGGGGAGATGGAGCCGAGAGGCTTTTCCCCCTTCGCCGGCCCCGTCCGCGCTCCCAGGATCCCACCCCCCCGAAGCCCCCGCGGTGCCAAGCGGGGGATGATTCAGCGCCAGAGGAACATAAAAGCTGAGGGCACCCAAATCGCTTCGCTCGCCTCCTTCGGGCCTTAACGACTCTGCCGCCGCCGTTAACGGGCTGCAGGTAATAAAATTTCAGATGCAGCCGGAGCGAAACGCATTGAAATTTCCTCCTGAAGCTCCCAAACGTCGAGGGAAGGGGGGGGGTTTGATGGAGGGGGGGGTGGGTTGGTTTGGTCGCCAACATCGCGCGAGCGTCTCCAAAGGGAGAGGGGCAGAGGCGGCGAGCGCAAATTGGCTTTGGTTATAAATGAGGGGGGGGGGGAAACACACCCCCCACCCCCCCCCGCCCCCCCCTCCGCCCCCGGAACAATACCCCCTCCCACCCCCCCCCCTTTAGACCAGTTTCCCTTTTTCTGAAGGTCAGATTTGGAAGCTGCTTTTTTTTCCAAAGTCGTCTTTCACAAAGGCATCAATCTTCATTTGGAATAATTTGGATAGAAAGAAACAGAATGCAACTGAATGTTTACAGATGAGGTATTTCTCATTTTGAAAAAGGAAAAATAAGAGAAATAAAAAACTACAGAGCAGCTATAGGCTATGTAATAGTTATAGAGTGACAATAATCAATACATAGCAGGCTCAGATGCGCTAGCTTTCTAATGTGTTTATGATGTCAGAAAGTTTTAAGATAGTAAGCGATAAAGTAATTTTGAAGCCATGTACTTCCTGGCAGCTAATGACTGGACAACGAATCTGAAACCCCATGAAAGGCCATGTCATTTTACCTTTCCTGTCATTAGCTGCTAAAAATAGGTTAAAACTATTTTAATTCACAGATATCTAAAAATGTAAGGGAAGATAATTACTTTTAAATATTTTGCCTTTATTACCAAATTAAAATTGTGTTCTTCCATTCAAAGCTCTGGCCTGCATCATTGCCTTTGTTTCTTATTATATCACTCTGTGAAAAAAGCAAGCACCATGCTCCTCTCAGTGAAATTCTCTGAACCAGTTCCACCAAGATTTTAATAGCATCTGATTTACTGCATTTAGTGATCCTCTGTAGGAACAAACGGATGAAGTGCTTTATGGTTTTAACTTAGCTCCACTTTTCTCTGCCTTTAAAGCTCTAATCCTTTTTTATCTAGGGACACAGACCAACAAACCAACCACAGTTCAGAAGAGATTTTTGCAGATGAATGAAATCTCTCAGAACTGTTTGAGACCTTAAATGAAGATGATTTTGTACTGTGAAGCAGAGGACCAAATCCCTAGCACATGGAAATCAATGTGGTACTACTGACTTCATTCAAAATCAGTCGAACTCTCCTCATTTGTGTTAAATGAGGATCTGATCCAAGACTTGCTGTGGAGAACTGATGCTATTCCTGTGCATGTTTATGTTTTGAAGGGTATCTCTGGAGTGTTTCCTCATAAAGGTAGTGATTTTCCCAACACAATGTTTTCTAGTAGCAACTGTATTAATAAGCAAGTAAAATGGGCCAAGAACCAATCTGTGGTGGTAAGTTGCATAGTTTTCTCCCTTCACTCAGAGACTTCATGCATCCAGCCTGTTGGGAGTTGTCCCTTGCACAGACTATTCCATGAATGCTGCTTGGGCACTGTGTAGGACTGTTGACACCAGTCAAAGCTGTTTTTGGGACCATGCTAAGAGTTCTATAGCAGGAGTGGCTGCATACAAGAGCTTAAGTCTGTGACCTGTTGCTTTTAGATGTGGTTCCTTTGATTGTTGTGGGGGAATTCAGTTTAATTACAGAGAAGTGATTTTTTAGCCTTAAAATTGATCCTTGTGCAAACTGGGCCCTATTGATTTCAAAACTTTTCCAGAAGTTTGATGTCTCTTGCACTGAACTGTTCTAAAAGTTGAGCTAGTTAAAGTTGTATGAAATTAATGACTTCAGCAAATAAGTTCTGTATTGTTGTCTGATAAAAGTTGTTGGGTTTTTTTTTCTGGAAAATCAAGAAGATCCTAGAGGCACTACACAAACTGAGTTTATATGTCTTCTTAAGGTCTTTGTTGCTCACTATGTATCCTACGATTACGTTAACAATGCAGACTTTCAGTTAACACAATAACTATTCTCAAAGTTCTGTATGAAAGTGGTGAACCTTGATCTGTACACTGAAAACCAGCATAAGAAATCAAATCTGGAAAAATAGGATGTTTTGCAAATCTCAATTTCTGTTTCTATATGGCCTGAATATCTGCAATTTCTGTAAACACTGTAAATTATTTATAAGGAAAAATAATCAGCTGCAACAAATATATGTATTTCAATCCAGAAAGCAAACAAATAAACAAACATTGTCAGGTTATGCTGTATAGTAGTTGTTCTTCATGCTGAATATTTCACAGTTCTCTACAAGAGTCTGAATTTACCTGCTCAGGGCAGACTACTAAACAAGTTGCTAGATTCTATTTTTCTGAAAGAATTACCTCTAGGACATAGTGCTGTAATAAAATGTGCTGTCCTTATGCAGGCATGCTGTCAACTTCATATAGGTAACTGCAATTCAAACCATGTGGCAGCAGGTCTGTCAGAAATTTAAGTCTTTCATGTTTAAACTCTAAAATCTAGAGTCAGTCTCTTGTCTGACTATGTTTTAAGAATTCATTCAAGGAGACATTTTCCAGAGGGCAAGGAAGGCATATATCCGTACTGTTTTCTTTTCGGTAGAGATATCAGCTCAGATTTGTCTGTCCAAAAAGGGATTTGAATGCATCACAGGTGAAAAGGAGCTATTGGATAACTACATTTTTTATAAAGGGAGGAAAGTGCAATGCCACAGACTACTTCTGTGAGATGGCTGGCTTAGATGTGATTTTAGTGTTTTGTCATTGCTAGGGTGTGAATCCTGAGTAGCTGCTCTCTTCAGTCCTTAGTAATGCAGTAAGAGTAGAGTGATCATGCGTGAAACACAATGAATGAAAGAGAAAGAGGATCTTGGCTTTCTGATATGTGAGCATTGCTCTAAAAGTATTATGAGATGTATCTGTTGCTAGTGTAGGTGGAGAGTGCATTTAACGCTGTCAAAACAGGGAGGGATACTAGTTCTCCCATTTGTTTCCTCATGAGTTCCTCAGCACCTATATGTTGCTGTCATTGGGCGATTAACTCATTTTTATTATGTAGGCATTATATAAGCAACACTTTCCCAAATAAATGGCTGTTTTATTGAATTTTTGAATATAATAAATGTATTAATACTAGAATAAGATAGATATTATTGTACTTTTGCTTGGCTCTTGCTAAATCTTTGATTACATACATACTTCCTAGGTTACCAGCTCCTTGTCTACTTATATGGTAGGTGTAATGTGTTGGAATAATTAAGAAGTTGCACTGAATAATCCAATGCATCTCTGCACCTCATGATGCATTAGGAAAAAAAAGTCAATAATGTAATGATGAGAACTATTTAACCTTTGACAATATTTCTTCATTGGAGCAATATCTTCTAAACTTCGTTAGAACTGTTACAAGAAGGAATTTTGCAAGGCCTGCTGTGACTTCTTCTCTTGAGAATACTTTGATGTTTGATACCAGAATTATTGTTTAACTAGCTGTAGAAATCATATCTATTTGCCCACACATAGGTATTGTTCTGTAAATACAAAATAGGAGGCATTTTGCCATTGCCCTAAAGCACTGTTGTGTTTTGATGGCACAATGCAACCTGCATGTGGATGCAGGAGCTGTGCATCTGCGTGTCAGCCCTCGTGCTATGAGATGTGACTTGGACAGGAGAGGGTGAAGAGTGTGGCTTTCTTAACATGCTTCCTGAATCTGCTCCCACTCCACTGAGTGACATCTAATTCCCTATTATCAACCTCTTTGATTTTATTAATTTCCCAGATGCAGATATCAGAGTGCACCTGGAGTTGCTGATCAAGTCTTTTTTGTACTTAGAGTAAGCAGGTCTCCTCATGTGAGCTGTTCAAACAGTCTCTGCTAAGTCATCTGCTAATATGGAGGTAATCCAGGCTTCTTCAATATATCTGGAACCTAAGGATATAACACCAATCCCTGCTTCTTAATAAAACTATTTGAAAAAAAAAAAAATTACTTACATTTGGAATTAAACACGAATATGCAACATTGTTTCTCTGAGCCTATATAGTACTTTACCTAAGCTTCACAGCTCTTTTGCTTTGATTAATTGATTTTCTGAAATGTTTTTTGTTTGTCTGTGTTTTCTTTTGGTAATACTTCAGCAGTTGCCCCGTGTTAGTTTTAAATGTAAGATACAGTTCGTTCATTTCAACATTGAATACTACTGTATGTTTTCTCCTGCATATTTTGTCCCTTGGAATGTGAAATCATCATGTGATGTATACTTATGACCAAAAATGTTGCCTTCAGATTATCTGGGCAGTCTCTATGTTGTTAGGCAAGTACCTATTTTATGATAATTCCATCAGTCCTTCTCTCTGGTGTTCATAGTTTCCAGCTGTTGCTTGTTACGGTGCTCCTTCCTCTACAGCTCTACTGTTCTCTCTTGTGAAGAGATATTGTTCTCCCTGTCCCTACTTGTGCACTATTTTTGTATTATGAGAATGCTTCTGTTGCTATTTCAGTTCTGTTTGGCTCATCTTCCATGTATCGAGGCCACCTGATACAGGACTTCTGCTCTGGGAATGCTAAGTAACATTGCCTGTGTTCAAATCTGAGTGACAGTGTCTCGTCCCAGGAGTGGGCTCCTTTTATATGTGTGACTATTCTTTCTCTTATTAGTTCTCTTTTGAAGTCCACATATCTGCAGCATTCAGCAAATCTATCAACTGCTGTCATGAAAGCTTCATTCTTTACCTTTATTCCTAGCATTTTATTATAACATAATAATCCTGTCTGAAACTGCTTCTTGAAGGAAGTCATAAAGAATAATAGACGACTCCACTTTGAGACTTGCTTTCCTGTCACTGTAACCTTAGACACAATAACTAGGAAGGAGCTAAGAGTTGCAACTTAAAAAATAGTTTGATAACAGTTTGCTTCTTAATTAAGAAGATCTCAGTCAGCAGCTAGCCACTGTCAATTGTTATACTTGAACTGGTTTCACTGACCCAATAATGAGAATGTCCCCTAGAAAGTTTGTCTAAGTTATTACCTTTCTGTAAGTAGTCTAATAATATATAATATAATATTAGCTAAGATAGGAAATCGTGACTTTTGTTGTAAAACAAAAATTTCTCTGAATGAAATATATTAAAATCCAGGAGGGAAGCTAACTTTTCTGACACCAGCACACATAAGAACAGCATGCTATATGGCCTTAATGGTGTTCAATCATATTATCTTATTTAAATCTGGATCATTAGCATTCTTTGCATTTTTATCAACTTCAGAAGATAAACAGCTTATGCTGGTATATATATATTGTATCTGGAGGAAAACTGCTCTCTTCTGAAATGGCAAAATTGATTAGTATCCAATATTATAGCTTCCAAAAACTGTGCTATCTAGTTAAGTATTTTGCTCATACAAAAAAAAAAAAGTAATGATATATATTGAAGAGCAATTAAGTAATTGAAAGATAAGTTTAAGGAAAATTGACTTTTAATCATTTCTTTATTTTCAAGGCAAAAAAAAAAAGTCAGTGTTGGCTTATTTATGTTGGCTCTTATTTATGAGAAATGGAAAAGGAAAGATTAAAATGTCTGTTTTTTTCAAGACTTTGGTGAATGTTATAAATGAAAGCATTTTTGTGAAAAAAATGGTTTTAACAACTACATTTTTCTAAATTAAATAATAGAACCTAATCCATAATGAGATGTCGTGGTTTAACCTCAGCCAGCAACTAAACACCACACAGCCACTCACCCAATCCTCCTCTCCTCCAGTGGGATGGGGAGGAAAAATGAAAAAAAAAAAAAAAGAAAACTCACATGTTCAGAACAGTTTAATAACTAAAATAAAATATAATAACAACAAGAAGAAGAAACTATTATAATAATAGTAATGTAAAGGAATATAACAAAAAGAGAGAGAAGCGCAACCCAACAAAAGGCAAGTGATGCACAAGGCAATTGTTCACCACCCACTGACCAATGCATGAGCAGCAAACCACCCGTGCTGACCAGCTCCCTCCAATTTATACCCTAATCATGAAGTTCTATCCCTTTCACTAGACCATCCCGGCTGCTTGTGCTCCTGCACACTAGCAAAAACATGGGAAGTGGAAAAGTCCTTGATGCCTTAGCAACAACTAAAAAGCCCAGTATATGATCACTATTCTCATACTGAATCCAAAACAGCACTATTCTAGCTATTGAGAAGTGAGCTACTAAGAATAAAAGAAAATTAGCTCTATCCCAGCTGAAAACAGGACATGACATTTTTTTCAAAAGTATTTTTCCCAGAATTATATTTTTGAATGGACCTAACACTTAACATTTTAAACAAATACCATCTTTTGCAGAAAACACCAGTTCAACCCTGTATTTACTAAGCTCAAAGGCAGTATATGACTCATAGAGCCATATAGTATTTTAAGATGGAAGGGATCTCTGAAGGTCATCTAGTCAAGATTCTCCACAAAATGGGAACTAACTTCAAAGTTAGATTAGTTTTTACAGGATACAGCATTTCCAGGAGGACTTTATACAGGATCTAGACATCTTTGGTAGTCTGTATGTCTAAGCATGCTTTTTATAGATATGTTGGGGCTCAAAATATGACTGATCACCAGGAAGGAACATGAAGTTAGCTCTCAAAGTTTGAGATGGCTTCCTGTGTCTTCTCCAGTTGTGAAAGAGCTTTCAGTTTGAATCTCTGAGAAAAGAAATTTTGCAGCATCCCAATAAACACCCATTTAAATGCTGTTCACATTCCTAATAAATATGATTTTTTATTCTTTTTCTTCAGGTTCAGTTATGAAACCTGCTGCACATGTATGCATGAAAAACATAACTAGAAGGACATCCTTTACCTTTTGTACAAATACTTCGCTTTGTTAGATTCTGTATGTGAACATGATGAAGAAGGGAGAAGGGAAGAAGTAACGGCTGTTGACCAACTTTGTCAGTCATAACAGTTGAATGAGAAGGAGAATGGAATCAGGGTTGTGTGACTGCCAGGATCACTGGCACAAAAGCGTGGAGGGGGTACAGCCTGTTTCAGACATGTGTGGTGAGAGAGTAAGAAACAAGATTGGTGCTACAAAGTCTTACCCTGAGGGACTTTTGTGAGTGCACCAAACCTTGCCAGGGATCAGCTTTTGCACACACTCTTATAACTCAAGCTCCTCATTCCAAATATTAATAGAAAATGCATGTATGTACATATAAATAAACAAAAATGCTCTTGAATGTCTCTATAAAAAGGCAGGATAGAATTTAAAGGTGTCATAGTCTGCCTTTTAATAAGATATTCTCTTTTGAATCTCATCTAAAGATGAAAAAGCAGGTCCCAGGGCAAAGTTGTATGCATGATGCATGCATATTGTGGATCCTTGACTCATGGATTCTAAAAGCCTCTAATACCACTTGATTTGTCAACTGATATATATATATGATTGAGGATTTAGTTTGAGGCTCTGAGATCCTGCTCATTGGTACATGTCCGAAGGTGTCTTTATAAACATAAGGATTTTATTTATCATTTCATAACTTTTAAAATTATCAAATACATACATAACTTCAGAGATATTTTGTGAAATGACATGGAAAAGCAGTTACAACAAAAAGGGTCAAAATCCACACACTTAATGTGCCTTATTTAGTTTGTCAAAATACTTGAATTGTTGAGTGAATCTAATAGGATTCAATGAATCTGCAAGTACATTTTCAGTCCATTGAAAATGACTGTAAATTCAAGGTTACTTCATATAACTGAATCATGAGCAAAGCTTACTCGGTGAAGATGAAAGAGGCAAAGAAATAAAACAAACTAGTAAATAAGGATTAACAAATTAGAAAGCAGAACAGTGGAAAAAAGTTAACAGAGATTTATGCCAATAAAAAGTATTTTTTTCTTATAGGATCTTTCTTTGACCGTCATCATTCACTATGTAGAAAAATTATCTATTGACTTCAATAGCACTATTTCAATTCATGCAGGCAACCATTTCCACTTGAAAAAATCATAAATATCATTCATGAATGTTTCCTTACACAAATGGAATAGCATACCTTTTAATTTCTCCATATATTTTTCACTTAAATTGCATTTTAAAGTATTATTTTGAGCTAGGATTAAAATATGAATAAATTTAACAATTCATAAAGTGGTTATATTTTCTTTTACATATATTCTTATGAAAGAAACATTTGTCTTGTTAATTTTTATTCATTTCTTGCCTTCAGTTGGCATGTGAAGCATGAGATGCTTATAAGATTACAATTATCTACTAAGCAAGAAAGGTTATTTATCAAGTGTAGAATTACTGAAAAAATAAAGACATTGGTCTCTTCCTCCTCTTTGTTTTCTATGCCTGTTTTTTTCCGTTCCAGTTCTCTAGCCAGAACTGAGTTGGTGTCTAGACAACTGTAATGCCATCACATCTTTCCTTTGCACAGATAGTGAGATTAACTATTGATTTGTCCTATATACAAAACTCCAAATTATAAATGTTAACTGGGTTTTCTGAAAGGAAACAGTGCCAGATTAGGCTTATATCTTCTAATATAAAACTAAATAATTTTCCAGATAAAGAAAATAAAGTAAGTTTATTTAAGTTTACTTACTATACTTACTGTATAGCAAGTCTATTACATAGCTATTCTGGAATTTATATGCTCACACTTCAGTAAGTCATCTGAAATGATATCACTTGGAAAAACATTAGTTTAGCAGCAGAAGGTAAATAGTGGTGGAAGAATAGTAAAGTGATCAGGTGCTTGCTAAAGAGTAGGCACAAACACAGCAAGTTAGAGGGAAATTGCCAGTGGAAGTTTCTGGTATTGGTCATGGGAACAATGTCAGATAACTTTTCCATTTGTGACCTTGGAAAAATAAGTAGAAGTACAAAAATCACTGATAGCAATGATATGGAGAAGACATTGTCAGTAGATGGAATGGCATATCCAGAAACAATAAAAAAATAAACAAAGCAACAACAAAACCAAACAAAAATGAACAAACAAAACAAAACCAAACAAACACTGAATCCTGCTGAGTGTACATACAAACTGCGGACTTTTGATTCCAAACTTAAAGGCAAGTATTGTTCATCATTTCCTGCTGGCCAGCAGTATTTGTTCCCCTGTTCAAACTGGAGTTTTCATGAAATGAATTTACATTCACTTTTAATGTGACAGCAGATGTTTCAGATATCCTCAGTGTTACAGTGAGGTGCTGTTTTTCAAATGACACAGTAGAAATTTTCTCAAACAGATTTTCCTGAAGGGCCTTTCAGCAGCTGTACATGGTTGTGCAAGTGCTCCTACTCTTGTTTCAATGGGACTAGACCAGGTTAGGGTGAAAAGATGGCAGCTATCTAATTTAACAGCTTTCTCTTGCATAAGATGTACTCAAAAGCTTACAAGGGCCACAGTTTCACAATGCAGAAGCTTTGGCAGTAACTGAGGTTTATGGCATTTCTGCCTCACCACCCCTTGCTGTTTGATACATTCCCTATGGCTTGTTGCTCATTTGTATTGCAGGACAGTTTGTAGCCCCAGTCATATCCATGACCTAGTTCACACTACTGCATTGATCTTGATTACAAGCAATCCTGAAATACAAGTGAAATAAAAAATATTCCTTTGTT
Organism: Ceryle rudis; assembly: GCA_033439905.1. Classification (NCBI taxonomy): domain Eukaryota; kingdom Metazoa; phylum Chordata; class Aves; order Coraciiformes; family Cerylidae; genus Ceryle; species Ceryle rudis. The sequence goes on from JAAGNO010015597.1 coordinate 10,799, forward strand.
TGTAATCTGGATCTGGTTTATTATGAGTTCAAAGCAAAACCTCACAAGTAGTTTATCTGACACAACAGGAAAGGTAGACTGCTATGACATGGAAGTGGGAAGAAGAACTTTTAGGAGTTCAGACTGGCTCCCAGCTCAGGTCTTACAGTTAAGGACTTCAAGATCCTGTGTCTGTGCAATACTGCCTATGTCAGTGTGCTTGGATGCATCTATACTAGTCAGTCCTAGTATGTTTTGGCATTATTTGGGGCATTGGAACATGATAGCTTTTGCTAGGCAACCCTCAGCATACTCTCTCAAAAAATCTTGCTGTGTTTCAACTACTGATGTCCCTCAACAACTCCTTGCTGTGGTCTGTCAGTCAGAGCAGCTTAGGAGAATACCATGGACAGTGTGCCTTCAGCTACCCAGTCTTGGCAGTTTCTTAGTGGAGATGCCAGCTGTTCTGCAAATGATCTCAGTGCCTTTGGTATTCTCAGGCATGTTTAATTTGCTGGTATATAAGTGGCCTGTGTCTGCAGGATATCTGAATGTGTGCCCAGCACCGTGACATGAGTTTTAGTGCATTGAGCTGCTTTACACACCCTTGACTCCACGCTCAGTATGTGATGTGTGTCAAGCTGATGGGGCAGGCGACAATGCCAAAACTTGCTTCTTGGTTTTCTGGGAATATTTTCATTAACTCTTTCCTTTTAGAACTTGTCCAGAACTTGGGTTCTGTTTGTGGGTTTGCCTTTTTCACTGTTAGCCTTCTGGGCATAAAAACCAATTTAATTTATTTGGTTTTAATCACTACATCAGAGTGGTTAATGATATGACTCAGACACATGATAAATAAACAAATCAGCTTGCTTAATTTTATCTGAAGTACAACTTTTCAACGCCTTTTTAGCCTTCAAAGAACACTCTACAATTTAGGATCAATAAAAGCTCTGAGCAGAGATTTTTGATTGAGAACTGCAATTGTTATCTGTATTTCCAATAGATCTATTTCAGAGTGAGAATGAGAAAATGGACTTTTTGAAACCTCAGTATTTATTTATAATTTCACCTGCATTTGAGACCTCCTGCTGGCCTACTTCTTTGTGTTTTTCTCAATTTATATTCATTGTAAAACTGGTCTGGGCAGAGAATCAATCACTATGTTTGTAATGTTGATGAATTTCTGATTTTTATCTGTATGCCTCTTTAGCACAGTTGTTATTGTAAATATATATAACTTGAGAATGTACATTAGTAAAATAAGTTGCTTCTGTTTTAATAAAATGAGGACATCTGCATATATTGATCTTCTATGTTCTGCAGGACACTAAGAGGAGTTTGAAGTTATAGTATTAGAATGTAAAAATGTTTTATAAAGATCTAAACCTAAGAACTATATTAAAATAATGTTTATATATAGAAAATTTTCTTCAGTAACATTGTTGTTTGATTGAATGTACTGATGGTTATATGAATCTGTTACATCATAACCTACTGAAGCAAGAAATGACAGTCCTCAACTTCTTGCAACTGTCTTTATATCAGACATTTTTGAAACTTTTTCTTGAGGCCCTATGTCATTTTGTGTATTTCCAAGCTTCTCTATGTAAGTTGTGGTATTTATGTATTTCATCATGTATGCTGAGCTCCAAAATAAATTAAACTCTCCCATACTTCTCTTTTTACTAACTTAGTGTGTTCAGCTAGTTGTTATATGATAAATTCCAATGTGGTGATTCATTCAAAGCGAGCACACCACATAGCCATACAGATACCAGACTACTGTCTATTCTTCTTAGTGAAATTAGCTATTGATTGTGGTTGGCTTTGTCCTTTATTTCTCTTTCTTGCTGCAATACCAAGGAAATATAAGATGCATATTTATTGACTGCCTGATTATAAGTCTGTGTGTAGAATTTGTATTTTAAATTATTATCTTTTCTAAAAATGTTTGTGTCACGCACTGACAACTACAGCAGTAAAGTAGGAACTATAGTTTTAAAATGTGTAATGTCCATGAACACAGTATTTTTATATCTAAACCGGAAAATGCATCATGATTTGTGGAGGAAGAAACTGTATGTGCATGACTGTAACAGCATAATTTTTTTTAAGACATGTTCAAATCAGGGCGGGGGGGGGGGGTTATGAGCTTTAATTCTTAGGAGAGTCTTCCTTTAAAATGCATTTTATGCATAGCAGAAGCAGTAGGGAGACAACACATTCTTTCTGAACCATTTTCAATACTTAATACAGTATTCATGAAAAGCTTAGAATTAGCATGTTTGAATGAAGATTTAAAATACTATAATAAAGATCATCCTTTGTGGTTCCATAAAAGAACAGCATGCTTGAATTTAATGCTTATGGAAAGTATAAAACTGACTCATACAAAAGTGAAACTCTTACTTATTTTCACTGACTATGTACAGAATGGCATAGTGAGACAGAATTTCTTCGCTGAAGCAAGTGTCTCTTACATATAATGTGGAGGAAGATATCCAAACATTTTATATTATATCTCTGCAAAATCAGTGAATGAGTCTGTTTCTTGTGCAGATAGGTGCTTAATATGGGCACGCAGCTATCAGAAATTCAAATGAGAACTGTTAAAGGAAATTAAGTTTGTACATGAGGTCAAGCAAAACTTCATCAACTGCTGACCTTTCCCTTTTGACCCTCCTGCAGTGCCTGAAGGAGGAAATCTCTGTGGTCACTTTTCTGTTGCCCAGATAATACAGTCAGTGCTGCACAGAACAGTTAAAACACATACTCAGCTAGGAAAACATGCTTAAATCTCACTTTTAACTTCCTCAAATCCCCCAAAAGCCACGAACTGTTTCATTACTTTGCCAAAGATACAGCTTTTAGTTCTGCAGCCTTCAATTCTCTGAGATCTGATGCATATATACTATCTCCCTCTATTTTCCACATTGCAGGTGGGTGGAGTAAAACATGCCTTTCAATATTCTTATTTATGCTTTCCAGAAATGTTGAAATTACTTACCTGTTCACTAAACAGATAAGGTTAGGTTGACTGTCTAGCCCTTAAAGGCCTAAGAAGGAGCAGACAAGATATTCCTCTCCTCTCCAGACACGTTGCTTCGTGACACTGAAAACATTTACTTGCTTGTCAAACAGAGCACTTAATTATTGTAACTGTTAAAAAGAAAATTCATCATGAAGAAGAAATCAACTACATCGAAACATGTTGGAAAAAAAGTAAAAGGACTGATGATATAACTAAACAAGTAAGCACTCGTTAATCCATGTGGACTCTCTTTTGCCATGCAAAACCAAATGACAGGGATGAGAATAAAATGGGCTTGGATACCAACACACTTTAATCATTAATCTATGCCATTTTACAAATTTCATGACTTCCCTACCCTACAGGGAAGAAGACACAGTCTCTCCATGACTGTAAGCTGGGTGCCACCAGAACTGGCCCTCGTAGTCTGTGATTCTCCACACCTTCATGACTTGCCCATATTGTTTATACTTATGGCCCTCTATTCCTATAGTGGAGCGACTCTGTAAGGTTAACAAAAGTTCACATGCTAACACTGTTGTCTATGAGCCCTAAATTGTGCTAATTACTACACTCATAGAAACATTTGGCTGAACTTAGGTGTAGCTAAAGCTGTAGAAAGTTTATTTGGATGGAAAAGGTTCTAATGTCACAGGTCTCTCTGACAGTATCTTGGGAAAAATCTGACAACATATGCAGAAAATATACAGAATAGAAGAAAATGGGTAGGAAACACAGCAGCACTCCAAAAAATAGTATCTCAGTGTAATCATTAATCCTCCTTCGTTAACAGATCATCCAAATAGTTTGCATATAAAATTAACAAAACATCACTTCAGAATAAATGTATCTATTCACTTTTTTTTTAGCCCTGCATCAGTTTCCCTGGTTTCACAGACAGCATACTAATATTTCTGCACAGAATTTCCCAGGCAGAAGTCTAGCAGCCCAGCTTTGAGGTTGGTACTTTTTCTTTACTGCTTTCTATTCTGACTTTCTGGTTTAGGAAGGTCACACTATCCATAAAATTAATATAGTGAAGAGAGAGAAGGAGCCTATATGATCTGTGTTTGTCAGTTTAACAATGGCAAGGTACTAGTAAATGAGAATTTGTTAATATAATAGTTAAAACTCACATACAGTTTAGCTACTGAGGACACAGACATTTTTAGGTTGTCCTGAGAAAAGGTAAAATGTGAGCAGTGGAACACCCATTTTTCTAATGCCAGTCTTTCATTTTTTCTCCTTTCATGATACAGTGAGGACACAGGGCTTTTAAGTTGCTGTGATTCAGAGTCTGGATTCTTTCTTGAGGATGACAAGACTGAGAACTGCAAAAAGGCTATAAAGATAGCTTAGGCTATAGGACTTTTGACTGCTGGCAGATTTAAAATGAGGTTCTTGGGGTGAAGACCAAATTAGTACACTACATCGTCTACTTTTTCACTGACTACACTGAAATGTAAAATACAGTATATATGTTTTGCTCATCCATTGATATGATGTATCATGTTTTACACTAGAAACTTACATGTTAAACTAAATGAGGTAGTAAAAAATCTCAGTACAGCAAATAGTCTTCAACAGTTTTTATAGACAACTTTCCAAATACATTAATTACTTTCATTAAAAGTGTTCTAGAAGCATATGCTTTCAGGAGCTTTAAATGCGCTTAATCTGTATCATCACTGCTAAACCTTAATCTATTCAATGAGATAAGCATCAAGTACCACCATTTCCTAAATAAGCAAGAAGATTTTGTAGGATGTTAAAGATGAAGTAGAGAAATAAGCCATTCCCTTGAGATATGAAAATCTTTAATTTCAATTGCTAGTGTTACATTCATCGTCATAAGGACTTCTCCTTAGGCTAAACAAATGAATGGTCAGATTAAAACCCTAAATCGGTTTTCATTCTGAAGAGTCTTAAAATGTTTAGAAATACACTATTTACAAATTCAATTACTTTCTCTATTTCATAACACAGCATTAGGAAACCTTATTTTTAGTTGCAAACAATAATTGCTGAGTTTTCACCTGTTCCATAGGGACCTCCACAATATCTGCTTGATTTTGTTAGATGAAAATTGTAAAATGTCTTAACTTATTAAACTACTATCATTTGTACCTCTATAGCTAAAGATACCATTAGGTTCTAAATTTTAATGCCCTCATTTCAGGGTCTTATAATTAACCAATAAAACTTTCACTTGGACAGACTGAAAGTTGACATAAAAATTCTCTCTTCAGGATCATATTTTTTTGCAACAAAAAGGACACTGTAAAACCAGACAATTTTACTGGGGGATTATTTCCCTTTTTTCATTGTTTTCCAGAATATCTGATAGTACTGAAGATGTTGTAGAAAAAAAATATTAGTCTGCTAGTTCCCACAGTTGCATCAATTTATTGCTATGTGCTAAGGGTAGCTGAAACACATTTTACATAAAATTTACATAATCATATTGTCACCTCCACTCTTTTTGTGATTCCCTGTGGGGTACATCTATTTACTTTCACTGCTAGAGTTTCATGCACTAGAAACATTTGTCTTGCTTTTGTAACTTGTAAAGATTAAGAATGAGATGTATTCACAAGTGTCTGTTTTTCCTTAGATCAAGCAACAGCTGTCAATTCATCCAAAAACCCAAGGAGAAATGAAGAGTCAAGGAAGAAGTAGGAACAGAATACGAGATAAGAGCCAAAGCATCTGCATGCAACATGCAGGTAGGAGGCTTCCAGGGAGGACACATGAAAGCAACTGAGCAATAAAGTAAGTGAGTTTCTGCAGTGATTATCTGAAGCTAAGAAAGAAATAAACAAAGCTGTAGTGGATAAATAGGAATGATGATCAAGTAGTTGCTGTGATTAGCATACTTAAACTTTAGTTAGACAGTTGCACAGGATTTAATTAATCTGAATATGTGGGTAAGCATTCTTCGCAAACTAGAGTTCGTATGAAAACGTACATATTAAATCAACATTGATGTATATGTTCAGATCATCAAAGACAAGGCTACCTCAGACACCACATGCACTTTTACATTTGAGGCACTCAGTGGACAGAAGTAAACATTTCTAGGGTCCTAATTTAGGACATGTTTTGCGTGTCTAATTTAGGGTGAGGTGAATATCAGCTTAGAAGCAGGAATTCCTCTTTGATGAGTACAAAGGAAGCTGAGGATAACTAATTCAGTTGTAAAAACTGTAGGTAACTCCAGCTTGGCTAGAAGACAGCTACTCATGGACATTTTAATAGAGAGACCACATTTTCTGTCATGCCTCTTGTCATAACTACCACATCATGTATTTAAAGTAATGAGTTTTGGAAGCACAGAATTATGGATTCTTCACTTGGGGTAGGGTGTCTTCAAAGACCTGTTTCACTCAGGTCTCACTCCCCAGTTACTTTTTGGGAATGTTGAAGAGATATGCTACTCTTCTTTGCTAGGGCTTTTTTTTCAGTTGAATGACTTCCAGCCTCCTGCTGAAAAACACTCTTCAGAAGTATGTCTGTGTTGCTAGTCAACCTTAAGACACCTGTAAACCCAGAGTCATTGATTGTCCCTTCTAGTGACTGTCTCCTTGGTCACTCGCGGCAGTCCCAGTTCAATCTTGGCCAGCAGCTCTGCCCTCCCTGGAATTCCCCCAACCATGACAGGCTCCAAGCAAGATGATACCAGGAAAATCGTAAAATCCTCCCCTTCCTTATGTTGTCTTCTTCTGATATCAGGATAATGCCGTTATGCTTTACAGTTTTTCTTTTGTGTTTTCACACTGAAAATAAGTCTGGTTTTGAAATTGATCAACCATTAATTAATTTTAATGAAATGTTTGTGGTGTTAAACTAAACACATTCTTTAGAAAAAAGCTAAAGAATAGTAACATGTAGAAAATGTGACATTGGCACAGTGATAACACAGAGCATGATTAGCAGTAAAATTAAATGAAAATTATATTTACTGTAGTGCAGGAAAGAGTGTATCTTTTCTAGTGCCTTCCTCCTGAGTCTCCAGCAGGTCATTTCTTCCTTTTCCTTTTCTCTTCATATGTCACTTGTGATGGAGAAATGAAGCATATATACAAGTTAAGAGCAGTGAAGAGTTTCACATGCTTTCTAAGTATGTGGTTGATCAGAGTATTTGTGTACTAACAACAGAAGTGGCAATTGATCTCTTCATAGTCACAACTTAATGGTATTACAGCAAGCAGATTCTGAGGATGGTGTTTAACACTGAAGTTTGCAATATGGATTTTAGATTCACTGCAGTGACAATAAAAAGTTAAATGGATATTTAAAAAACATGAGCATACAATATGCAAATCAAAATATTTACCTTAGATTTCTCCATTGATGTGGCTGTATAAATTAATTTCTACATAATTATTTTAAATAGAAAATAAAACCCAGATGTGAAATTATGTGAGCTGTTAGCAAGGAAACAAACAAAGCTTCTGCATGAAAGAAATTATTGTGTTCTGAATTTTATAGCCTCATTAACTTCTTCAACTGTAGCAGGAAAAAAAAAAAAAAGGAAGAAAGAAAGAAAATGGGAGAGAAAACTGGATAAATGCAATTGTTCTATTTTACATCAGTATTGGCTGTCCATTTTATTTGAAGTATCATAATAGCTAAACATTTTTTTCACTAAAATAAAAGTAATCAATAATGGCTGGTGACAGAATACACCTATTTTCTTTTTATGGGTTCCCAAATTGATGATGTTCTTTATACTAGAAATATAAAGAACATCTCTTTTGAATAATATCTACTGGTGTTTGAATGCCTTAAACCAAAACAGTTGAAGGGTGTGGGCTTTCTTCTAGATTCAGAGCCAAAGTTAGTGCTGCAGCTAGATTCAGCCATCAGACACACCTGCCTGTATAAACAGAGAAGCATATCCACTAACTCAAATCTTTATTTTGATAAAATAAATCTGTTATTTGTAAAAAGCAGTAAAAGATCCACTCAAGTATATACAAGAGGTCAAGTTATCCCTTATAAATATATAAAACCAGTAAGGAGATAACAAATGATGCTTCAAATTATTTTGAGGAAGAAATCATATAGTATACTGTGTCATACCATTCATAGAAGTGGATCTGATTCAAATTAATTGATGTAATCAGAGATTCCTCATCCCATTTATGTACTTTTAGAATCTAGAAAAACACAACATTTGTCTCCAAATCTGAATTTTATTTTATAGTCAGATAATGTAGAATGTAATGGCTTTAAGAGCAAAGACTATTTTTTCTTTTCACCACATTCCCTGCATTGATCTTGCTGGTAATCCTAGATATCCACAACCAGAACTGTGAAAAAAATGTCCACAGATAGGATCAAGAGGTGTAATCTGAAGTGTATCTACAGAAAGCAAGTGCATACCAGGACACATACAGAAAGCAAGTCCATACTTGGACTGAAGTCGTGAATTACAGAAGAAGGCCAACACTTTAGTCCAGGGAGATAAAATTACCTGATGAGGGGAAAAGTCTGAGGCTAGTCTCCTTTATTTTTCACAGTGCTTAGAGACAGATCTAGATATTTTTGACCCTTGTATTTCACAGATGAACAAGGAAAATGCAATAAAATATCTTCCTCATCTCACATCTTCCCATTTTACTGTGAATTATACTCTTTCTTTGGAGCAGTAGTAATTTAGAATTAGATCCGTGAAAAGATTTAAGCTTTGCAATGGGTAGCATTGTACTCACTCTTGAAAGCATTTTGATTCGTGGTGGAATCCCCCATCCCCGCTCCAGTGCTTAGGCTTCCCATAAATGCCTGAAGAAAACTAGATGCAAAGAATTAATGTAAATAACAGAAGCAGGAGTTCAGTTATAAGATCCACAGAATACAGCAGGTACCAAAAGGAGACATAGAAGTACCTAATAAGACACAGTGAAGACAGGGTTGAACCCAGAGAGTTCAGTCCCCATTACAGGATACTATTTCTGTACAGTGGCTCTTGATATTGACTGCTTATTCCAGCATCTCTGACAAAATGTGGCTAGAAGAATAATAATTTGGTTTTCTGTCCTCCTTTTTCTCACCTGTTCCCTCAAAACTTCCACACAATATAACAATAGCTTATAAGGAAATGTTTTTCCATCACTACTTTTTTTCCTATGAAATAAATACATTTTTGTTGGACCAGCAAACATAAACAACTTCCTTCCAGTGTACAGCATACTCCTTTGAAGAGACTAGATGCCAGTAAATGATCACTACTCTATATTAAGTATTCAGTAGAGCAGATAATCAAAGATTCTTTCCCTATTCACTAGCCTGTGTAGTCGTGCTTAAATATTGAATACTGAACATGTAATCATTTTCTACTGAGTGAAATAGCTAAGCCAGAAGGGACTATAGTATTGCTCTTGCTTCACCAGGCTGCGGAACAGAAAGAAGCCTGGTGTTAACAACACTGGCATGAGTATGAGAGAGAAAGATGGGATGGCTTTTTACATGGAACATCCCTAAAATCTGGAGAAGGCCTTTCTTTACTGATAAAGCTTTACTGATAAAGCTCTGTGGCCACAGCTTCTAGCTTCATCCAGTGAATGTGACATGTCAGTTGAGCTGACTGCTCCTGCTGCAAACAGTCCAGGCCTCAGACTGGTTTCAGGGACAGAGAAGCACACAGGCATTTTTAAATGATAATGATCAATAACAGTGATGATGGTAATAGTAATGGTACTAGTAATAATACTTTGAACAACAGTGATCATTATTTGAACATAAAAAAGTCATGGTGTTTGGATCACAACACAGCTGGTTTTGTTTCTCAGGTATTTCCACTTTTTGGCAGCTCTCTAAACCTCCTGTCCCTGACTTGCCTCAGATCTCCACAAACTGTCGCTTGACAGTTCAGCTATTTCTGTATTATCAGTTCAAAGTTTTCATTCCTGATATTCCTTGCTCTTCTGCCCTTAAAAGGTCCTCTTGTTGGCTGCACTATTTAGTATTCCTCATGAATGAATGCCCCAGTTCAATACAGGGTTTCAAAACTGAAAGCCTCTCTTCAGATGGCAGAATTCATGTATTTTATTTTATTATCTCCGTTCATCAGGAATCAGAGATCCTGCTGATACTGTACTTCTTTCCTGTTTTCACCTAGGCCATCGGAGATGATGAATACCTAAACCTTTGGATTTATTCTTTTTTTTTTTTTTTTTCAGTCATCTGAAGGGAACAAGCAAATTGAAGAGGGTCTTACGTCTACTGCTAATGTAAATTGTGCATAAACTATGAGTGTGGAACTCAAGGGGGTATTAGTAAAGCAGGCTCCTTTCAAATAGTGGTATCTGGTGGTATTTGAGGTAGCAGAGTAGTATACTACGGATGAGATGGGCATGGCTCAAATAATGAAGAGAATACCATGTGTTAAGCAAAGGCTCAAGCTTAGGTGTTCTGTCCACAGCAACCCATCTAGTGTGTAAAGACCTGACACACTGTCATACTATCCTAATGCCTTGGTGTGCAAAGCTAGCAGCGACCTTCAGCTTGGGGCAGCTTTATATGGTGACTCTTAAAAGATTATGAGAGTTGTATCCATGAGCAAGGTATCAAAATTTTCACATTATTGAATTAACCACTTTCCTTTACATTTTCTGGCATAATTCAGGGATGCAGATTGTAATAGGCAGAGGGTGTTTTCACCTGAGCTCTGGAAAATACTGTATTCCTATTTACGAAGTATAACAAATCTTTATGTTTTCAGGATATTTCCAAACCAGAATTTTGTGTTTCAAATGGGATTTGAATTTCAATTGGACTAACAAAACTCAATGAGGAATTTGCTAAAATTACAAGTTTTGTTCTGAAATTGTAGTTAGTACAGTATAGCACAGTATCACTTCTAGTGAGTTTCATTAATGGACTGTGGGAAGAGCTACCAGAAGGAACAGATTAGGGACAGAATTATGTATGAGACAGTGAGAGGTTAACACTACTTAAAGCAGAATACAGTAATTTAGACTTAGTGGAGCCTCGGAAATTTCCCTTTTTTTTTTATATTTTGTCTCTTCACAAGCTATGTTTCTCTTTAGCAAATGTTGGGTTGGGGTTTGGGGGTTTTGATTTTTTTGGTTATTTTCCTCTTCCCTGAAAAAAAAAATAGAGCTTTCTTTAGAAGATA
>JAAGNO010015598.1:0-10747 GCA_033439905.1 Ceryle rudis
TAGTTTTTAAGGTATTAAAAAAATTCCTTCAAATGTTGAAGGAGCATGCGTCAGCAGTTATTTTCCTTAGACTATGGAACAGAAATCATCTGCAAAAGTAAAGAAGATGTATCATTAGCAATGTCTTTGAAAATCTGAAATCCTCTTCTACCTTAGGTTTCATAACTCTTTTCCATGCTATGTGTTCTCCTCCTCAAGGAAGTCCCTCACTTTTTTTTTTTTTTTTTTTTTTGGCAGTTCCTTTTCCTTAGCTTGTGATAGATAATAAGACTTCAACATTGAGAACTTGATAAAATCTAATTTCCTTCTCAGTCCCTCCACACATTTAACTGTGATCTTATTTCCTGGGAGAATTTCAGTTACATAGAAAAGCAGATGGTTCAAAAATTCCTTTTCTTGTGGTTGATTTCCATTCTGTGTTGCAGAGGAACCTATTTATTGCACATCTCCTCTGTTTCTTTTTTCCTATGAAGACACAATCTAGTGAAGATAAGATATTTAACTGGAAAAATGGCAACAAACTAAAAACAAAACTATATGACATCTTTTCCTGTCAAAGACCAATTTACATTCATAATCCCAAACACCCAGGGACATCTAGGCAACAAAGCTACAAGTAGGTATCACAGCATGTCCCAATAGGAGCTTGTTACGCCAAAAGTGAGGGTTCATTCCTTCTTTCTCTATGGCTTGCCCAATCTTATCTAACGAACTCCAAATCTGTAATGTATTTAACTTCACTGAAACTTTGTGAAAAATGCATCCTATAATTCAACTAAGGTTCAGTGAGATTAATTGGTTTAGGAAATGCCACATAGGAAGATGATGGTAGAGAGTAACCCATCATAAATCCTTTAATTAACAAGGTATAATAATATATATATTATCTGTTCATAATTGCATATACACAGCAGGCCTGCAATCTAATTTTCTTCTTTTGGTTTTGAGGAGGGATTTTTTTAGACCTTAACAAAAGCTATTTAATATGAAAAAACTAAGACAGCAGTGGTGTTTAGCTGCTTTCAGGGTTATACAGCAGGGTATTCACATTTATTTAAGGTTGAAGATTTTGAGCTTAATTTTGTAGTGCTTTTATGAATCTGGATTTCAATGATTTAAGAATTTAAGTTTAGATTTCAAAGTAAAAAAAAAGTAATCCTGTAAAAGCTCAAGACCTTTCTGGCTTTCAGCAAATTTTAATACCATGTGAACAATCAACATAACTGTTTTCAATATTATTTTACCATCTTTCAGGTAGACAACAGTTTTTTGGCAGCAGGGAATCCAGCTCAAGGTATTGAGGAAAAGTTTATCTCCACCTGAAACGTAGGACTCATAGCTCTGAAGCCTCTCCATGTGTGATATACATATTCTTAAGAAAAAAACCTCCAGAACCCCACCATCCAAGGATGGTCAGTTCTGTTTTCAATAATAATGGTTGTCTGGTGATATATTTAAATTTAGAAAATTAATTTGAAGAAGTGGAAGCATGACAGAAACATAAACCTCATTTTTTCCAGGTGAATGTCATAGTAGTACTTATCCAAATGAATGCTTCTTCTAATGCAATGAATATTTTATTCTGTTTATACTTCAGTGGGATGATATTAGATTTTTGCATGTCTTATCTCTCCACACAGACTCATCTTGGCTAGGCATTTTTCTAGGAGTTGTAGGCTCACAGTTCTGTAGAGGACAGAATTACATGAAATCTTTCTCCTCTTAGATGAATTCTATAGATTTCTACATTCACAAAGCTTTGATTTAAATAATCTGGTTTGTATTGTTTTGAATCTATATTTGCTACATTGAACACCTGTAGCTCTCAGTCACTAGATCATTTTTGTTCAGGTATCTTTTGTCATGTGGGAAAAAGCTTTGCAAAGTGGATATACACACTTTAAGAGTATGTAGCTATCACTGGTTGCTTAATACTCACAGCAGAGAGCTAGGCACTACATGTGACTGGGCTAAGGTGTAGTATACTCACCTTCTCTCCTCCTTTCCTCAGGATACTTGAGGGTGCTTGAGGTCTCTCAGGTAGAAAAGCAGGTAGGGACTGCTCCTCATTGCATTGCTGACTTGCAGTTATTTGCTTTTTGTCTTAGGGATTTTTACCTTTCCATATCAGTATTTTTGTTCTTGAATCCTTGAGCTGCTATCACCTTCTCAAGAGTTGACCATGGATTTTATCACACCTTAAATAACAATTTTCTCAGACTGAGGCAAGGTCACAAGTTGTGCTGAATCAAACTAAGCCTTGGATAACGATAGCTGAACCCCGAAGCCAAGGGTTATAGAGTTGTCTAGAGAGGGGGACTGAACCACTTCCTCCTGAATCTGTTTTTTACCAACAGATTGGATAATGAAAACAAATCTTTATAATTTTCAAACTCCCAGCCAGTTCCTTACTTTTCAGTGAGCTAGGAATTGAACCAATTTGACTGAGATGAAGAAAATATTCTCTGTGCAACTATGAAAGACTACTGCTGCCAACAGCTGGTTTTCATTTCAACAGACTCTGGATCCAGTTGCTTTCCTAGTGATTTCCACCAATTCAGATTTATCATTCAATACTTCAAGACTGAATCTATATCTGATATAATTGTATTACTTAAACAGATTGTCATACATGACATGTCCAGTATTGGTCAAAATACATTAAATAGTGTTTTAAATTGAGACTCCTATTTATATTTTAAAATATACTTTCTTAAAAATTATAAATGTTCTCAGACAGTCTTGTAATGCTTTAGAACAGGAGCTATTGAGTCACACTGGCATGGCAGCAGTGACAGTGCCCTCCTTGCTACCCATTACCACAACAATCTGTTGTATTAAACATGTTGTGAGAACTCTGAGGTTATATCTGTACTTGTAAATTAAGATCTCAGGAGCGTGCTTCAGCATTGAGTTGATGAAGAATGTTATGTGTTCCTGCTATCAAGCTCTTTTAGCTTTTAAAACAGAATGGCTATATTCAAACTACCTCTTGTGAATAGTCTGTGAATAGCACTAGTTCACTAATGTGCCTGGCAAATAATTTCAAAAACAAGTTCTAGCTGACCAAGGCTGAAACTGTGCCAAGGCCAACTGAACAATTTAACAACATGGATGATTAAGTTTCAGTGCCCAGGAATGCTTAATTTAATCCTGCAAACATTGCCTTATTGGATCAAGACCTGAAAGTGATAGCAGAAACTTATGAATTCCATAGGGGATTGCACATACACTACACAGCACTGAATTGCCCAAATCCTTGGGTGCTTTCAGGTAGCAGATGAAAGGACATTTTAAAGGTTTTATAAACTTTAGCTTTACACGTATTCAAGGAAAATGCAGGGTTCAAGAAGGATTTTCATTTGAGCTCTTCTCATTTAGCTTAAGGTCTGTAAATGGACATATACAAGTGACCCTTAACTTTGAGTAAACATCCCTACTGTCCACATGCTTTTTCATTGGCACTCTTCTAGGAAACAGCCCTTTTTCCTCCAGGTGGTTGGTAATCAAGAGCAGTAGAAGTCCCAAATATTCAGGAATAAAAATATGGTGGGAATGGCACCTCTAACTTCTGGTACTGGTAATCTGCAGCAAATAATTTTTAACCAGAGCACATGGCAAGTAGGAGACTGCTGACAGTAAACATTCAGCAGAGCTTTTGGGACAGGCTTTCTTTGGGCTTGATGTTTAATGCATGTGCAAGTTTAGTCATAAGCGCAGACACTGTCTCACTCTTGCCTAAGATTTACTCCTTTAGCCTTTAGTATGTGACTGTAATTTTTAGAAATGAAATTTAGACTTTTAAGTCTGTGAGATATTTTCAAAATTTTTATGTAAGAACTGTATACAAGCAAAAAACACCAATCATTTCAGTGTTGTGTAAGGAACAAATAACGTAGAATAAACTTACTGGAAAAGTGAATTTATAAAGGACAGGTTATTTTTGTTCAAGAGCAGAAACCTGTATATATATAATTACATGTGTACACAAGATAATAAGACATAGGACATAAGAGTCATCTAAAGAAAAGACATACCTAATGCAAAAGTCATTAAACTACATAAAGAATAACAGCTTAGAATGGTAAGATATTCAAGTACAGGTTACAGAATCTTGGGGTCTATCAAAACAGAATAGATCCACAATGGGAATTCAGATTCTGTGTCATGAGTGTCTGACCTGTGACATGGTCACTTGTATATTTGAAAGAATAGATTTGTCTTCAGTTGAGAAAGGAGAATGGGATCAGCACAAGCATCTTGTCATGGTTTTCTAGAAACATACTCTTTTTTTCTGAAGAAATTCCAAGAGTGCTGCTAATTAAACCAACATTGTACAACCAATCCTATGGCTTTAACATTATCTTTCATATCTGTAACGCTACTCAGATGTATAGCTCTAAAAATGCCCTCTGTTAGAGGGTTGGCAGTACTCCTGTAGGCTTTTGGATAGACAAAGTGCAGCTAAGTGGATCCAAAGTGCTCCTGAATGAGGAAGAGGACAAGAATCTCCAGAGTTGAGTAAGCAGCAGGCACTTGCTGAGCTAATAACATGTAAGCATCCTCACAAAAGTCTCATTGTAGTTCAAAGAATGAGAAAACAGTGATATACCAAACAGGGCTTAGTAGAAACAGACATCCTACTGAAAGTTTACTCATTTCTGTTCTCATACTATTACTTGGCTAAATAATGACTTTTGTAATTATTTTTAAATTGTATTTATTAAATAAATTTAGAGAAATCCTCTGTTAAGCAGAGTGCTAAAAATTATTTAGTCTTATTGCAGTTGTGGTCATGAGCTGCAGACTTTTGAAAGGAACTGTCAACTGCCTTGTCCTGGAGGTCCTCATTTAGGGTAAATTTCCATTAAGTATACATAAGCATTCATCTGCAGTTATCTTCTCATATTTAATTGTGTTGCACTGGCTAGGTGTGAAATGCAAATACTCTCAGGGTGTCAGAGATATCCTGTTGTTTGAATACATTGTCCTTCAATTTCTTCTTCAGTAGAAAAAAAAAAAAAAAAAGATTTAAATCCTCTTTTAATTCACAGAATACAACCATCTCTGAAAGGACTCCTCATGAAAGAAACCCAGAGTGGTCTCCTGTATTTCTTCTCTATTGCAGTTCTCCTGCATTGTATTGCGGTTCTCCTGAACTGCAGCAGTGCCCTAAGTGGGCACTGTCCTTTTAAGCAAAGACATTACATTATTACTACTAAGCAATTATGCATGTTAAAATTAGAAGGAAGAAGGATGATGTCATGCTGACAGGAGACTAAGTAGTCAGAGTATGGTGGCTTTACCTGGTTTCACCAACACAGATCTGAAAAGCTTTCAAAGTCTTCTACAGCAGTCAGCCTAATGAAGGAACCTGCCATGACAACACTGTTAAAACTGTGGCACCTTCAAACGTTGTGGCACATATCAAAGGCATAGTCAAGTGCTTTTAGCACATGGCATATGATTTCCCCAGTTCTGTTGTATACAGGGCTCAGATTTATGTAATTACATGTTCTCCTTCCAAGCCATTTTGATGTCAGTTTCAAGGATTAAGACCAACATCTTCTTTATTTATTTTTTTTTTTTTAATGTTCTGTTAAGAAAACAGTGTTTCTTGCCAGAAGGTTACACTTGTTTTCTGTAGATTTTTATTTAGTACAAGCAGAATTGACTTTGAAACAAAATACAACAGGTTTCCCAGTTGATTTTGATTTAATGGACGTCTTTGGTAGGGGGCCTCAGGGTAGGCTGACTCTAGCTATTTATCTTTATACTGGGTAGTTTATATATTTTAAGAAAGTGACAAATCACAGCTTTAAAAAAACTCATTATGGTAATTGATTATTATAGGAAAACCTTGGAAACTATGTAAGAGAGCCATATTCTCTAAGTGTCTTAGCTTTAAAACACACTTGTAATTAGAAGAATCCATAAACGTTTATCACATTAAGAAAGTTTCAGTTAGTAAGTTTAGAGTAAAACTCTGGAGTTACTTTATTGTCCTGTGTTAAAATCACATACATGAGTGATTTTTTTCCCTTAATACAGAAAGATTAATTTGCCCAGCTGAGTAGAGGACCACACACACTCTCAGAACATATCTAGGCAGAGTCCTACAAAAAGTTTGCTGTGCATGTCTCTGGAAAGTGTGACTGTACTTTTGAACAAATACATTTCTGAGTGTTGTAATCAACCCATATTTTCCAAGTAGAATTTCTTTAAGGACTTTAGCTACTGTCATCCCTCCACTTCTTCATGGTCTCTCCATCTGAAACTTTAGGTGTTTCCAGATGGAAACTCATTGATCTCAGATTTACCTCCTTCCTTCAACTCCCTTATTTTAGTTGCTCATTCTGACCAAGTTCTGAGAGATTCCAGTCCTGGATCTGTATGTAACATGGACTTTAGCTTATATTAAATTCAAGGCCTTATGGTTTAGCAACTAATTTATTTAAGCAAATGAATAAAATATTTTGCTAAATTATAGCTAATGTGTCTAGGAGTTTATTTTGCTTTCATGAATGTCATAAATCCCTCAAACATAAAAAAAAATGGGACCAACCTTTGCAATCATTACAAATGCCTCTGGGAGACAGACAAAACATTTCTGGTCTGTCTTTCACAAAGACAATAGTGCTCCAGAGGCTCATGCACTATTTTCATAAATGCTAAATATGAAAAATTATCTCTCTGGTTTCAAGTATAAGAAAGTTCTTAATCATGTCCTAACTTGAGGAATGGTTGCTGTCCCTGTATACAGAAAAGTAAATATTTTGTAGTTGATTTTTTAAGAACTTTTTGTTCCTGATTTAAGTCTGCATTATGTGACTCAGTTTAATTTCTAGTTTAACCAAGGAAGTATACATTTCACATTCCTAATAAAAAAAGAAAAGAAAGGGTTGATCAGGATAAACCATATCTGAGCAAAAAAGGCAGAAAATACTTGCAAAAGCATACGTGTTACTGCAGTATATATACTTCAATAACTTTTTAGCCCAGACAAGGTATTTTTGCAGCATGGGTTCTCAGGCATAATCTGGCATAGTATTTCTTTTCTTTTAACTGTCTTTCATTGTGGTAACCCTGAATATTTATGGCACCAAATCCTGCAATCAAAGGAATGTATGAGAATATTATTTTTCATTTCTAAAAAGTAAATTTCTAGCATATGAAGTTGGTGAGAAAAGATTTACTTTCCACCTTTATTTGTAAGGCTCAGAAGTGAGAACACAAATGAAAGAAATATAAAAATTGCTTTCTTAAAACTTTTGTTATTTTTATCAAAATAATTTTAAAAAGGTTTCATGATATTTCAACATATGGAGTTGAAAATGTCATAATTTCTCTTTCTTTAAATCTATTTTATTGCTTCAGATAAAGTCCTACATATAAATTTACCTATGTCTATAACAGGAGTAAACCACAAAATATGAGAAACAAAGTGAAGTTTTTAAAAGCAAAGTTTTTGATTCCTCTAAGCAGAGAGCTTCTAAAAACAAATCTATAACAATTACATCTATCATTTCCCTACAGACAGCTACATGTCTTTACCATTAAAGTTTTTCAAAGTTTGTTTTAGTCTATAAACCCTTCTTCAAACAAGAAATAGAAATCATTGTTTCTTTGGCAACTGTATAGTTTCTTTGTTGAAAGCTGCTTAATTCAAATATTCTACTCACAAAGATATGTTACTTGGCAGCTTGATGTATACAGTAAAAGTGAATGATATCTGTTAATAGCAGAGAAGCAAATTCATGTTCTTTGTGTTTCCCCATAATTGAGCTTTTTCAAGTTAGTCAGTGTTTCAGATTGATAAACGTCAGGTAAACAATGAAATGTATAAAGGTCTAACCTTCTGAGTTCTTTTGTCCGTATAGTCAGTGTGAAAAGAGCTCATTGGCATGTGGCAGGATCAAGCCATAAGACTTCAAAGTGTCATGCAAATGTACTTAGAGGTGTACCTGAGCTGCCTCAGTGCTTATATATAATGTTGCCTCAGTGGATGGACATTGTTTTTCTCTGGTTTTACTTTGCTTAATTAGTTGTTCTGAAGTCCTACCTGAGACCAAAATGCATTGTACTAAAACTCTCACATGACGCAGGTAGCTTCCAATTATAGTTGAGTAAGGTGTTAATGAAGAGGAAAAACACTAGCTGGAGCATATAGATTCTCTCTAGGAATGTGTTGCCATACAATGTAACAAATATACTTTTTTTTCTTATTCGTGTTTTGTTTTGTATGTATGTGCAAGATTTTTAACTAAATGAAAATATTAATTACTGTATAAATAATTCTGAGAACAGAATAGGGGGTCACCAATTTTTCCTTTCTAATCTATAACTCGTTACTTCTTTACAAATGCTGTATGAGTTTTAGAAGTAACATGCTACTTAAAATTTAAAATTTGTTATTTTTCCCAAGTGAAGCTGGAATTATTACATCTTTCATTCCTTTTAGATATAAACAAGAACCATATCTCAATCTCTGTATACATAGAATTGCAAAGGAAAGCTTGCCAGACTTATCAATTTAGGAAGGAGTTAAACCGATTAAAAACTAATAGCTCCATTAAAAAAAAAAGAGTTAATACAGAGTGGAAGCAAGCCTTTCACTATCCTTTTCTCATTTCCCATAGGAAAATTTCCATTGAAAGAGGTAGTGCAGTCCTGCAAGTTCCTAGATTTGGCTGCTTGAATGCCTGGACTGCTGAATGCTTTATACTACTCACTGGTGTAGGTGCAAAGAAAGCCCCATAGTCCTGGCTTTTGGGATGGTATTTGTCTTGCCTATCATCAGAGCATTAAAAGTTAGATATCTAAAATGGAGCTAGTTTCGTTTTGCTTCCTTAAGGAAGGGAGTTTCACTGCCCAAAGTGGTTGGTCTGACCAGTCTTGACACATGATGGCTGATACATGAAAAGAAGGCCTATAAATCTGATCAGTAAGACGCTGTCGTTTCACCTGGGCCCATGCATTTCTGTGACAGTGGTATATTTACTATGTACTTTAGAGCAAGAAGAAGAGAGTAATTCGCACTACAAGCAGAATGGGAACAGCAGTCCAGTGATTGCAAAAGGGCTGTTATGCCAGTGCATCTCCTGATTAATGAGAGCTATGTTAGCATGGAGATGCTTTTTGCCTTTCTTCTAATGTATACTGTCAGAAAAGATAGCAAGAATTCAATCCCCAATTTAGTGCAATTTCTTGTGCATATATTTGCCTGTACTAAACAGCAATATTTTATGCTTAAAGCACAGAATTTTCTCTCATTAACTCTGTAGAGGTCAGTGGGATGTACAGAAACTCTAGTAAGCATTAATTTTGTAACAGTCACATACAGCAGTTTTACCCACTGTTTCCAAGATATAAAATACTGTCATGTGGAAATGCATTCACCAGTATGATTTTTCACAGTATAAAATGTTTATTAGGAAAACATGTGCCTCGTGGTACATATGTTCCCATGTTTTAATGCACATTTTATAGGGATTTTTCTTTTTAACCTGTTACTTTACTCTTTTGTTTTTAAAAGTTGATTCATTGTTATTAAACAAAATCAAAGAGGTGAAGAAAACGACATGTGGCAGCTCTTTTTGTTGCTATCATCTTGTTTTATTGTTTGAATGCCTCAGAAGGTGGCTATTGTACTTTTATTGAGCAAGGAATAGAATCCCTTTAAAATCCAGGTGTTGACCACATGTTTATCAGGCTTTCCATAAACAACAAAGAGTCTTTCCATATCTGCTTTCTTTGTGAAAATCCAAGTGAGCCTTGCAAATATGTTAATCCAGGTCTGCAAAATCTTCAAGCTCTTGATTTGATTCATGCATGCTAGCAAGGGTCAAACTGAGGGGAAACAGTAAAGCAGCATTTCCTCTGAGGTGATTGTATTCTCATGCCTTTGTATATTGCTACCAGCATAGAATGATGGCAGGTTTTCACTGCTGAGGATTAAAACTAATTTAATGTTCCTAAACTAAACATGCCTAGGATGCAAAGTTCAGACCCAAATTGCAGCTTTATCAAATTAGTTGTTCAGATACACTGATTGGAATTTGCTTCAAATATAAAAAACATTCAGATCCAGCTCTTTCAATTGTTCTCATATTTGTTAAGCATTGACTTTTTAGCATACTGTGAGACTGAAAAAAAGCCATATTTTAAAACCAGCCCTTTAATTTTGTACCTCTTCTTATCCCACTCATGCCTGCCAAGACAATAAACTCCAGGTGAACATAATGGATTTTGGATACCCAACAGCAATTTCCTGCTCCTGGGAGTCTCCATTTCTATAAAATATTAGTTTGTAGTTGTATATATTTAATTGGCAATTCTTATATAAATATACATAATATACATGTAAAGAAGAGAATATTGAAACAGAACACTGTAATAAATATGGATCTGTAAGTTATAGTATAAAAGAACAAGCAGCCTAAATCTTGAACTTGCAGCTCCTGCATGAATGTTTGTAATAAAAATCATTTAATGAATTATTATACTTCCTATAGCTCCTAAACAGGTTCTTTACAATAAAAAAGGGAAAAGGAAGTACATCTTCTTCTAAATTGTATGTAAGAGAAGAGTATGAAGCTTTGAAAGAGTAAAGCTATAACAAGAAGTTTATGTGGTTATTTGTTGTTTATTAGATAAGTTCGCAAATGAATACCCTTCCTTCCTTCCTTCCTTCCTTCCTTCCTTCCTTCCTTCCTTCCTTCCTTCCTTCCTTCCTTCCTTCCTTCCT
>JAAGNO010015598.1:10847-69702 GCA_033439905.1 Ceryle rudis
CTTCCTTCCTTCCTTCCTTCCTTCCTTCCTTCCTTCCTTCCTTCCTTCCTTCCTTCCTTCCTTCCTTCCTCCCCTCCCTTTCCCTTCCTCTTGATGGAAAACTCGGTTTTGAGTGAGGCAGTAAAAATCAATTAGTTATAGAACACTTACTTACCTGAGGGTTGCAAGATCAGGGAAATTTGGGGTGAATTTCTCTGCATTATATTTGGTGCTTCATCACGTGCGAATCTGAGAAACATTTATACTACTTTACATAGCACAGCAAACCTTTCAAACACTGGTAAGATTTAATTAGGCTTCCTACTTGTTAACTTGTAGGAGTGTTAGTTTATCATTCTCTTGCAATTGATTGCTAAAAATGTTTTTTTCCTTAGCTTTTGGAGTTTATTTCAGCAATGAGTTCAAGAGGATTAAGGTTTCAAAAGTAGTGCCTTAAGGTACTTAGATGTATGGGATTTTTTAAAAATAAAATGACTTTATGCTGACACCTCAGATTAGACATTTTTAGAAGTTCATTTGCTATGTAATCATTTGATCAGTAACACACCAGTTCTAAGTTTTTGTTAGTGTCTCCTTGGCTTAATAATGGAATAAATATGTATATGTAACATTTATAACTCAATTCATTGTTATTCTTTTAAAATTTGCCATCATTCAACACTCAAATGTATCAGCCACATAGCGACCATAGTGGAGGATTGCGTTGATCTTGAAACAGACAGATGTGTTCCCAAGATCTGTAAAAATGGAGTCATTAGTGATTTTAATGTCTTGATGAGTTCAGTTCTTTCTTTGTTGTTTTTTTTTGTGGTTTGTTGGTTTGGGTTTGGGTTTGGGGTTTTTTTATGAGTAGGGTCATTTTACAGGGCATATTTAGACTCTTTGTAATCTAAACCTTTCTGATTAAAGATAGCATCTCTATAAGGTAGCTGTAGAAATTTCCTTGTCAGTATAGGCAACTCTGAATATCTGAAGAGGAAATTTTTCCTACTTCTTGTGATTTGGACTTAAATTCAAGTTAATTGCGAACACAGAGTCTTTGGACTAAAAGGTAGAGGTATGTTTTGTCATCTATGGTGACATCTCCTGTCTGCTGAAAAAAAGTACTATTTTCTACAAATAGGCAACAGGCACATGGCCTGTTGGATCAGGTTACATCAGGTTGTGTTGCGTTACATGATATGACATGCCCTGCAGTGACCTGAGGCAATGTCATCTTGTGTTACCTTGGTAAGGAAATACTGTTCTTTATTAAGCAAGTGAAGAGAAAGCTAATCATCTCTCATCATGAGGAATTTCCATGCTCTCTATAGGCAGAAGTAGTTAATGGCAAATAGTCTGTTCTGATTTTTTTCAGCTAATTTTAGGGAGTCTAAACCCCATATGAAACATGTCTTACTACTATTTACTAGTTGGTATGTACTTTACAAATCTAATTTAATATATTCCAGAGTATATACAAAAAAGAAAATCCTGTAGTGCTACAAAGAGGTGTAGTACTTGGAGAGTGAATAGACAATAGCCCCTATTTGGTTGTGGAAATGAGAAATTTTGCAAAAGGGATATGAAGTAATCTTCTTATATGGAAATGCTTAGTGTTGGAAGCCTAACTATTTATACATTTTTATGCATTGACTGGTCATTATTGCTTTTCTACAGTTCTTATAAGCTTCTTGCTTAAATAGTACATTATGAAAATGAGCTATTGCAACTGCAAAGTATGATAAAACTGCATCTACAGCACGACCCTACCCGTGACGCTATCAGGATAGGTACTCTCAATAAGTAAGTCTTGAGTTATTGCATTATGGGATATTATCAAAGGAACCCATTGTACTTGGTCATTCAGTATAATGATCTTTAATATTATTTCCTATTGATACATTCGGCATGTAAATTCACTTTTAAAAGATTTGCACAAAGAAAGTGAACACTATTACACAGGTACAGCTATCTACTGATTTTACAGTAAATTACTGGTGCGTGGTACAGAATGTAACCTCTTGGTTATATTCTGCAGTAAAAGGAATGGGTTAGAGAGGTTTTTATGCAAATGAGTAATGCTCTGTGTTGGAAGCCTAATTGTACTTTTTATTGTTGGACAAGTCAATACTGCTTTAATACACATTTTATAAGCTTCTTGCTAAAATTGTATATGAAAGGGATTAGTTCCCATAGATGAAAGGCATAATCTTAACAATGAGGCCACGTAAGCAGAATGGTTGAAGTACTGATAAAGGATTTGTTAGCTCCAACATAGAATAAGTCTTATTAGTCTTATTAGTCACCACTATTTGACCCGCTACAGTTCATTGTAGAAGTCATATATACTCAGTGATGGAATGAACAACAGCTACCATAATTGTTGTGTTCTGGCCAGTTAAAATAAATAGAAATGTGTGAAGTACCTTGCTGTAAAGTAGAAACAACATAAATTCATTTTTCTTTCATTATTCTTGAATGGGGAAAGCAAAAAAAAAGTAATTTCAAAAATGAGCTGTTTTATAAAAACTACTAGGTAGCACATCATGAAGGAGGCTGGAAGAGAAGGTCAAGGTTCAGGTTTGGCTTGCTGTCTCACTTGATCTAAATCTTCCCACATGCTCAACAGTGCTCATTATCACAAATAATAAAATTCAGATGTTGAAGAACAAGAGTCCAGTTCATCAGAGGAAAATCTGAAGAAAATTATCTTCAAAATGCAGGTTTCATGTTAGAAAATGTCATTTGTTGTACATGTTTTCCTGGACAATCCTTGCTTTATAAGTGAAAACCAATACAAAGCTTTTGCTTTTTTTTTTTTTCTTTCCCTATAGTGACAGAGACAGAGAAGAAAAATGGAATTATGAGCCAACTTTTATCTAGGGGCATACAATAAAAAGGAAACCAGTACTATAAAATAGAAAAAAAGTAGAGATTAAAAATAAAGTGATATTTAATGATTCATTGGTATCTCCCAGCTTTAAAGAATTCATCAAAATATATAGGAATAACTGAATGACGATAGCATACAAAATAGAGACCAGAGCAAAGTACAGCTGCAAACCTGTGAGGCCTCTGTGGCATTCAGTTATGTAATTTTTTCCACTATATGCTGGACCATACAATACTAATGGGTGGATGAACAGATTCTTAATCCTCATCCCCTACATGCCTAAAGAAATGTGTTAAATTAGATTAACGTTTATAGTCATTCCAAACTACAGATTATATACATGGTCTTATCTCTGCAATACTTTTATTTATTTCTACTCTTCTCTATATAATCATGTGCTGGAGAAAGTATTAGCTGGCCATATCTAGAATATTTTTTGGAGTGTCTTTTCCTTTAAGCAGTGCTACCTGAACTCTCCCAGGACTGTGGCATGCAAACTGTGTCTGACAGACACGTTTCATACATTACAGTCTGCGTAGCCACACATTTTAGGCCAAATGAGCATCTGTCCTGTTTGTAAGGATGCTGTTCCTCAGCATCTGCAGGTTCATAGGTAATATACCTGCACATCTGGTCTTTGACTCCTGTAAAGAACTCTATCTGTGAGACTCTGGTACAAATTAATACCATCGAACTGCTTATTAGTTTGCCTTGTCTAAAGAGGTCCTTAAGTTTTAATTTATTTTTTTCTTAAGAATTTATACTTTTTTGCTTGTTTTATCTCTTGGTCTAGATTTCCAAAGGAAAACTACTTTCCCCGAGTCTGAACAGGCTTACACTCATACAGTCCCAGTGCTACTGAAAATGGAAGGCATACAGTGGTTATTTGCAATAATAACACTTGCACTTCAGGACTCAGATGAAGCATTTCAGAACAGCAGTTGCAGTATGTTGTGCAATATGAGCTTTTGGCAAATCAGAAGATAAGATGATATCAAATTGTCAGAGAAAATGAAGACGTTCTCCAGTCTTTTTAACAATCTAAATAAGTCAGTTGGAAAAGCACTTATTTATGGGAATAAGGGGAAGGAGGACAAAGAGGAAGATCATCAGACTTTGCTTAAGCCCTTTGCCTCTTCCTCATATTGTTCATTTTATCTAACTTTAGCAGTTTAAAAGACAGGAATCTAGGTTAAGCAAATCATCTCACTTCCCACTACAGTCAATCAGGAGACTCAGGCTTTTCCAGAGATAGTTTATTCCATTCTAAACTGTATTATAGATAGGATTGATTATTCCCTAGCGATGTCTATTTCTCCACATTGATTAGAGAGGGAGCCTAGATGATTAGCTTAGACAACTAACTTGTTAACAACTAACAGTTGATGTTAGCTGAGATGAATTTCTTCAATCACAGTTTTGGATAGTAAGGACTTCATCTTGTCCATTATTTGGTTTATTTCTTCTATTTTACTCCATGCCTTTACTAATTCCCCAGTCAATTCTGTTCAACAGATCATCAGATTGAACCCTGTGTTTCTCACTGAAATTATTTCCATGTATTTTACTTGAGACATAATAGATTTATATCCAGTGTCCCTATTCTGGTTATGATACGTAGAAGCGGGTTGAGGTGTTTTCCAGATCAAGTGTGAGTTGCTTAGGAGTAGCAGAGTCAATCTTCAGATCTGGGTTCATTTTCTTGTTTACATAAAGAGGTTAATTTTTAACAGACAAATTATTAAACCTTTGTGGTTTACAGATGCCTGGACTAATCCCCTTAACAGTAGTCTTGTTAAATGGTTATGCTCCCTTGATATTTAATGGAGAGAAATAGACACATTTAGGCAGAAAATAAGATCTTAGAGAGAAGGAGTATTTGTTCTCCAATTTCTGTTTCTAAAAGTCTTTATAGTCTTAGTTGGGGTTTATTTATTTATTTATTTATTTATTTTGGGCAGCACTTGGAGAGAATAGATGGAGACAGTATATATCAACTTCTCCATGTTTTTCATACTGTAGGGCAGGACTTACTGGAAATTCATTCATTATGTGCTTTTTGACTTCATCCATTCAGGTGCTTTGCTGATAGTTTTTAAAACTTATTTTACATTGATTTTTAAATATTCATTATTTAAAATAAAATGGTGCCTCAAACCAGTTGCCTGTTCATTTAAACAATGTTAACAGGACATTGAAAATTATATTTGAAAAGGCTGATTTTACTAAATATTGAAACTTGTATCATTGTTTTAGTATTTTAAAGCACACTATATTTTATAGATCTCAAAATAGTCTGCAAAAGTCCCACAACAGTGTTTAATTCAGCTGTCAGTCTTGAGTGTTCAACATTTCATTTGCCTAACTGCAGGTTTTTTATAGATACAGTCTGCTAGTAATAAATATATTATTAATTCCTGATGTGACTAGGTGTAGTAACAAACCTTTTTACTGATTTTTCTTTTTTAAACAAATGATGTTCTCTCTTGTTTTTCTGGTTCTCACAGCAGCTCTTAGTTAAAACTCGAATATTCAAAAAGGGGTTGTATCTGAAAGTGGCTTATTTTTTCTGATTTATTGAAAAATCTTTATAGGAAGAAGTGACTACATTGGTCTTGATATTCTTCAACTTCTGAATGCACAGAATTTACCAAACACAGGCAGATTTGGGAGGAAGAATCCTGACATTACAGAGCATGCTTTTGACCACACGACAGAGAAAACAGCCGGGTTCCTCCACTCTTGTGATGTCTGTATCCATCACAGTCTCCAGAGATGGTGATGTGAGATCTTCCTTTGGTCCTCCTCCCTTACATAGTTTAGAAAATCCTGCTTTGATGGCTTTGCCTTTAGTAAAAGGTCAGTGATTGTGCCCTTGTTTGACATAATTGATGGTGTAGTTAATTAGAATTATACTGTACTTAAATAGCCTGTGCTTCTAAGATCTGTAGTGGAAGAGCTGCCTCCTGCAGAGTTTCTGAGATCTAAAGAAGGGTAGCTTCCTCAAGCACTGTTTACAAGCTCCTTTAGCATGCTTGTAGCATCTATAATCTGTAGAAGAAAGACTCCCTCCTGTGGAACTAATAAAATCCACAGGAGAAATGCTGTGGATTTTCCAAATCCTTGTTTGCCTGTAAGAAATTAATAAGGTAGCAGACATCTTTAGGTGTGAACCCACTATGTTCCATCACATATGTTCTAGGTCTACAAACATGGGCCCATGTTATTAGTGCATAACTCCACTTTTAATACGGTATAGCTTTAATGACATCAGGAGTAATACCTGAAACCTCAAAATTTGATCGTCTGCTTAGTACACATATCAAGTAATATCTTTAATACCCCTTAAAATTCTAAGCAGAAAAACCAGGATTATTCCTGAAACAATGTGGTTTTTTAGTAATCACTGGTGAAAGAACTCTGCTATTAACTTCAAAAAGAACTGACTAAATTAATTTACATTGTTAAAGATATTGATGTTATTATAAACAGTAGCAAATTCTCTTATATAGAATAATAGTTCCCACAGTTCTAACCCCTTTAGTTAAAAATTGCTTTTAAAATCAAATGTTTAGTTTATAAAATATTTAATAAATGCTGTATTTATTCCTGCTCTCCAAAGATCTAGCAAACCAAATTTTTTTTTGAAAAAGTGATGCTCAGAGAATGTGTCTGATTTGCCAGAATTAAAGAAGGCTATTTGTCAGTTATGGGTTTGTTTTAGAATGGAAGACAAATAAAGCATCACCCAAATATAGCCATTTCTGTAACGTAGCATATTTTTTTTTGTTTATGTCTTCTATGAAAGGAATATAGATTTTAGATTATGTTCATATAAGCTGTGGCTGACAGGACAATAACTTAGATCCTTTTCTTTAAGGATAATAGACTTTAAGATAAAATTACTGTGTCTTCTGGTATGTATAAAATTCATTACTAGCTATTCCAGTTTCAATACCATTTTAGCTTCAGAATCACAGATATCTTCATGCATAAAATGTATTAATTTAGGACTGAAATAAAAACCACAAAACACTAGAAAGCTGAGGCTTCTTTCAGTTATTTGCTTCCAAGCAGGCTGCTGCTTAAGCTAGTACAAGAAGATAGTGTGAGTTTCACTGCCTTGTTTTAAAAAAAACAGTTAATCAAAGAATAATGGAGAGGATGTCTTCATCTGACAACATCTGTTGATCTAAATCAGGAGAATAGCCAGTGTGACAGTGAAGGTGTTCTCTACTTTTTTTCCCAAGCTGAAAAAATGGGACATAGATCTGTACAACCCATAACAATGTGCATGTCTTTATATGATGTTGTTCACCAGAGACTTGTCAATAGACTGAGCCATATTGGTTCTGGCAGTCTTTCTATTGGGACAATATTTGCCTTGAAGTACTATCTTTTCTCTTTTTCAATGTCAGCCTGAAGGCTCTTAGACAGCATATGTTCATTTCATGTCTTAGAGATATTGCTTCTGGTATTGTAAATGCATTACCACATTGAGCTTTTTTTTGTAAAACAGATGGTACATATTAAGGTCTCAGTTTCTTAGACAATTTCTGCAACAATTGTACTGCATTCTTCACATTGACAAAAACATCATCAGCATCATGCAGTGAGGCACTAGATTATGTCAGAATGGTAAATGAACGCCCACAGCAGAAAGAGTTATGAAGGTGAATCTGCTCCCTTAGAGAAATGAACTGTGTTAGTTATATTTGGTAGATACTCAGTTAAAATTTAACGCCCGGATCCTGCAAAGCAATTTGTTTGGGTGGAATTTAGCTTGCAAGGAGTGTTGCTGATATGCAGGAATCACATTTGGAATAGACGGTATCTTCTGTAAACCTGGATCCTTAGACACATTGGAGGATGCGAAGATTTGGGTGAGCACAAGAGACAAGCCATAAAGTGGTCACTGAGGTATTATGAGAATAACAGTGAATCAGAGGTTCATGGGCCAGCAGGATGTAGTACATAACTGGGCCAAATTAGAAGACCATCTAGGACAGGCTGACAAAATATTTGTATGCAGTGAAGAGGCAATGAACAAGAAGGAAATTAGTCACACTCTCACAGAGAGAGTGTAGAAGGTACTATCCAGTAACATGAAGGTACCCTTAGGCAAAAATAGAGAGATTGGTCCAACTGTGATTATCGTAGAAAAGACACAGGGACGTGGGCATCAATAGCCTGCTTATGGGGTATTGTGTCTTTATCTTCCACTGCAGCATCAGCCTTGTTGAGGAGGCTCTATCACAGTGACTTAAATGTAAGCTGGATTTCTTTGTCCTCATTTCAAGTGCCAGGTCAAATATGGAGAAGTGGAAAGTGAGACTTTGGTAAAAATAACTATTTGGGTCAGAAGTGAGGTTAGCTGACACAACTGGATATCAAGATACACTCAGAAAGCTCTCAATTTGCTCTGTGGTTATTGTAACTGAAGATATAAGACTGCTTTATCATGCTCCTACCCCATAAAGAACGGGGATATTGGTTCTTCACATGAGCAGATCGCCTTCATATGAAACCTACATGACTTCCTTCTGACTGTAAGGTTCAAAGAACATCAGACCAAAACAAAGAGGGGGAAAGCAATATTTGAGAACCAGATTCTGATGAGACATTAGTGTAGAGGGTGTGTAACATGGGGCTATGTGTACATGTATACCGTGAGCAGATATTCAAAGTTTCAGAAGTGGTTGGTCTTCCCCATTCAATTGAAAAGGCAGTTCATTTTAATAACGGGTGAGATAGTCATGCCATAGCAACTAGACAGAAGAGTCTTACATCCCACAGTGTTGTTTTGCACATTAGCCTTTACAGGAGCAACAGGTCAACCTGAAACATTGCAGCTGGTGAGTACTGTTTTGTGAGTGAAAGTGCTGTTCTGAAGCTGTATTTGCTGACAAGCAGCAATGTCTGTGAATAATGTCAGGTTATAAGCAAGTTTTACATTTGCTTCTATAAAGTGATGGCATTAGCTGTGGCTCATAAAAATTGTACATGGGATTAGGCTAGTATTTACAATGTTCTATTGAACTGTCAAACTAATTTGTATCAGGAATTTACCATTTTCTTTACTTCATCAACACCCACTCTCCTCCTTGGTTTGTTTTTCTTGTGCTCCTCCAGTCATCTGATCTTTCTTCCTCTGTTATACTTCTCCTAGTCAGAGTTATAAGACCTCAGATTTCATACTTGGTATTTTCTCATTGCAAGATTTTTACCATCATATGTTGATATGACATTAAAGTCATCTTTTTTAATCAAAACACCCCAAATGGTAAGTGTAGCCAAGTCCTAAAATGAAGATGGACAAACTCAGATGACTGCATGCTGTATTAAATGAATAAATAAATAAAATAACTCAAGGCATAGTCAAAAAAACCCTGTATTTCTAGGAGGACAGGAATATATGATTGTATGCATAGTGTTACTGGAATTGCTATTGCAGAAATAAGAATTTGTGCTTTTTGTGTTGGTGGGAACATCTGAGTCATGAGGACTGAGGAAGACGTGATATTTTGCCTTTTCCTTCCTTTGGGTTTCCTTTCTACCTAAATAGGTAGGGCCATATTCTTGCCCTATTCCATATACTACCAGGCTGAATGACTTATTCAACTCAATGTCAAAGGCATTTGGAAACTATTAATTATTCTGGTGGCCCAGACTGAACTACGTTGAAGTTGCCTGACAGCAAAAACAGACAAGTGTCACATCTGTGACAATCAACCTTTCTGAAGGTATCTTACACCGCCAAGTCTTCGCAGGATTTTGGTTAGTCTCTTCCTTGAGGACTAATCTAATATCTTCTCCACAGACTAAAAATACATCTCCAAATTCTTCTAAGTGTGGTCTGAGTAAAAATTATAAATGTAGATTCCTGAATCTAGAAAGAGCCTGAAGCAGAAGCAGTGATGCTTCCCAGTAATTACATGGGGTCTAGGTAGCAGCATTAAGCTCTAGGGAGAAGTTCTAAAAGACAGCATATCCTCTTGCAAGGTGGCATGGACTACAACAAAGTGCTGAACAACTATAAATATTTCAATTGCTAAAAAAAAAGAGTGTTATTTACACCCAAGTGAAATCTGCTGAGCACAGAGAACAAAGTCAAGACTCATATCCACTTTATCCTGTAGTCAAAGGTGAGCTGTCTTGTAGATTTTGACATTTAATACAGGGTTTACTAGGACAGATGAGTTTCCCTGAACTTTTTATGTTCCAAATTAATTATGGCACCTTGTTTTCCTAGTTCTTATCCCATTAGGGAAATGCATAATTCATTCTAGAGATGTGCATGGATTGAGGTACTCATGTTTGTGATCAGCCTTTACAAACAGGAAAGAAATGTGCACTTTATGTAAACAGCTGCTAAAGCAGAATGTATATTTAGTTCTTCCTATGTAATTTTAGCCTTGTTGACTCACTCTGTTATTCTACAGTTTCACAGATCCTGAGGAAAAGCTATACAGCAGACTTAATATTCAGCAAGGAGGGCAATGTACAAATTTTTGAGCTGAAAACCAGTAATTATTTTTTTCCAGTGGCTCTCTGACTTAACAATACATGCAGATAATTAAGAGAAAAAACACCTCTGATGTTTATAGAAGTCTCACAAACTGCAATTTAAGGTCTGTGTTTAATGGTTAAATTAACAAGCAAGCCATTCTGGCAAATTTTCCATTTTCTACAAATTAAAGACATTTTTGATACTGATACATCCTTTGTCTTTAAAAATTCATTGCATGTGCTGTGTTGATATTTTCTGATAATACTGTACAAAGTTTATTTTTCTTTCACTGTGCTTCAGCTAAACATGGCATGAGGTGAATTCTTGTGAAAAGAAAACAAAGCTTTTTTTTTTGGAAACCAAAAGAAATTCCTCACATATCACTTGGCCCTATGAGCAGAAGGTGTGAAGGAAGGGGCTGAAATGCTAGAAACATCAAATGCTTTAAAAGCCAGCACTTGAGTATTTAAAAAATAGGCTGTCAGCTGAAATGTTTCAGTGTGAGTGAGAGAGAAGGAGAGGCTCAAAGGTGTTTAAAAGGGCTGCTGGCGAGACTTGTATCAGGAATAGTAATAGTGAGGAATTCATCGTTGCTGATGATAGAGGGGGCAGTATCAGGGATGATTGAGGCGCTGAAGGTGCTGGCACTGGAACTGCAAATGGTGACACTGGTGGTTGTGGGAGGGCTGGAGGTGATAGCTTTGTTAGCAGCCTTGTGTCTGATGAAGTGAATGCTTCTCTCAGAGTGCACCTTTCACCTTTATGTTAAAAATAGAACTTGGTAAGTTATTTAAAGGGATTTGGGGGATTCTAGTTCTCCTTTGCCATATGGGTGGCTGCTAACATGAGATTTGACACTTCTCTTCCCTCCTGCACTGCAATATTACAATGCAAATGGGAAACTCTGAATTTCACTGGTGTCTTAGTCTTTGCAACTTCCACAGGAGTGAGGCCCTTTATTTTGTTTATGATGGAACTTTGTCAGAAAATAAGCAAGAATCCCTTAATTTTACACACCTTTAGTAAAGACAAATAAGCAAAATATTAATTTTTAATTGGATATTGGGTACTGTGTGTGATCTGGGTTCTCACTGTTGTTGTTGTCATCACTTTGTTTCAGTCACTCTTCAGGTTACAGATTGCTTCAGTGTTAATTCAAAATTGGCAGTGTTCCGATAAGTGTATTTCAAGAGACCCTTCCCCTTCTCCCCTTTCCCCTTCTCCCCCTTCCCCTAAAGCAAGGAAAAGGGAAAAGAAAGTATAGTATCGTATAATTGTGCTTATGTGTGCTACTAAACACCTAACTCAACAGAAGTTTCACTGTGGTAACAGAGGTTTGTTCTCATTTCTGGAACACTGCAATTCACTTCAGAATTTTTTTCTCAGCCTTTCTGTTGTTGTAATAGTACAGGATGTTGAGGAATATTATGTTTAGTCACTAATAGGCTTCATCTTTATCACAAAACTTCTTTGAAAAATGAGACTAAGCGGTATGTCTTCATGACATTTCCCAAAACATTATACAAACTAAATCTCAGAGCTTCTGTTTTAGGGATCAATTTTGGTAATGCATTTGCAGCAGTGTCAAAGTAGAATACCATGCCATTTGTTAACAAATATCTTTTAATGTACAGAAGCATGTGCACTTTTCCTAAAGTTGTAAATACTTTTGAAAAAAAAAGACAAACTAACAAACAAACCAAAACCAAACCAAAGCAAAACTCGGTAGCAAGCCTATAAATGTTCTTTATACAGACTTTCCTACTTTTGTGGCTATTCATCATTTAAGTATATAAATGAAAAATGTTAATATTTTTTGTATTTAAAAACATAGATAGGAGTAGCTCCTCCTGTGATTTTCTTTCAGACATCTCTACATTTCTCTAACAGCACTCCAATATATACATGTGTGTGACACTGGAGTTTTAAGAGCTGCAGCAAATGGCATCATTTCAGAGGCTTGTTGGCAAAAAAAAAAAAAAAAAAAAAAAAAAAATCTGGAGATATTTATAGTTAGTATCATTCCAGCCTCCAAGTAAATAGTTGACTAGTCTTTTCAGCTTCTGGCCAAATAGTAAATGTTAAGATTGCTTCCAATAGGGCCCAGGTATTCATAGCAGACACATGTCTTGGTCTTGTTTCAATTCTCTGCAGAGTCCAAAGAGCTGGTTTTAATTCTTGTATGAATTTATAGCCTTTCTGTTTGGACCTCGATTTGGCTCAGCACTCAAAGCCAACTGAACATGGAATCAGCAAAGTATCTTATTTTCAATAAAAACTTTTTTTAAAAAAAATTTACTAACAGTTACAGTTCAACTTCTGGAATTTTCTGAGCTATTTTAACAGGGTTTATCTTGCCTGCTCTCCAGAAGTATATGGATAAACACTATATTTAGAATATTCATGCTGGTTTTCCACTGCTCTTTTATTCCTTTTTGTTGTTGTTGTTGTTGTGGGTTTTTTGTTTTGTTTTGTTTTGTTTTTTATCAATGCTGTAATATACAGAATACAGGTTACAAGCAACCATTTTTGAACCAAGTGTGTGGAGAATGTGTCCACCAAAATTTACATGATTACCCAAGATTTCTGGAGTGCAGAGCAGTTCTCTAAGCTGTTATTATAGTTACTAAAACTTTGGCTAAGTTTATCTACAGTGGACTCTTTCCTCCACAGCAATGGTTGGGCTATATGAATGCAAATCACTACCCCCTGTGGGTGGAAATGGAGGTCTGTCATATGGTACTGTAAATCATGCCTACCTTACAGAAGAAAAGACTGCAACCTAGGGAGCAGTGCTGCTTTTTGACTTCCTTCACTTGATAAAAAAAAAAACAAAAAAAACAAAAAAACAAAACAAAAAAAAAAAAAAAAAAAAAAAAAAAAAAACAAAACAAAAAAAAAAAAACAACAGAGCAACAAGTGTTTTTTCTCATTATGGCTACTTTTAGAAGGGGGAGGAAGGTATGTTTAGGTCCATTTCATTATACCATAGGGTAGGTGCCTAAAAGAAGACAGGAAAAGGCTGCTTTCTGATTCCGTTTACAGTTCTGATTTCTATTTGCAAAAGGGTTCTGTGAACACCAGTCTCTTGCACATCACCTTCTTTTTGACCTCTGAAGTGGTCATATTCATGAAGTACCTTACTACCTCATATGGCAAAACTGCTGAAACAACAATTGTCATGCTATGCATTCTGGCTACCAAAATCTCACCCACAGCCATCCTCTCTCTTCCCAATCCCATTTCTTGTGGTGGATGGAATGAAAATTGTGGAAAGTAAAATTGAAAAAAAAAAAAAAGAAAATCAAACCAGAACAAATATTGTAATCCAGAGAAAGTAGGGAAAAGGAAGAGAGTTTTTGGATACCTGAAGCTGGCTGAATTTGCTGTTTCCTGAGGAACATGGGGAAGATCATAGGTAAGCAAAAACTACAGGGACAGCATCAATATACCATAAAATTGACTACCAAAAAGGAAAGATGAGGTTCAGCCATATGTGATTAGGTACGTTTCCTGCTTTATTATTTTTGTAGCATATGGGTCTGCACTTTTTTCAGTCTTTGCTGATTGACATTTTAATCACCTCGTGCTGAATTCAGAAGAAACAGCCAGCAACACTTAAGGAGTTTGGACAACCAGCAGTGAATAACAGTATATTCCACTTTGTGCAAGCTTCCCATCCTGCTTCAAATCCTTCCTAATGCTTTTCTTTTGCCTGCCTGGTGGTGTCCTCAGTCATGCCTGATGCTTCTTGTCTGTTCCTTCAGATTGCAGACCCCTATATGTTGCAATGTCCTGTTTTGCTCAGAAAAGCTCATTATGGTGAATACCAATTTAATGCAGCCAATTCAAAATATTTCTTAGCAAACTACCTAAAAATCCTCATGTAAACATTGTATAAGTTATTCATGAATAGATCCCTAAGGCCCATATCCTCCCTTTGCATGTAAAAAAGATTGCACGGTGTGTGTCTGGGAGGTGGGGGAAGTACAGATGGGGAGATTCATCTCAGAAGATCTGCAGCTTTTAAGCTATTTCCAAGCTGTCATATGGGCCCTTTGGCAGAAAGGCCAACGTCGTACTGTGATGGCTGGGGGTGTTGCCAGCAGATCTCACAGAAGAGGTCTTAGAAACAACAGGGTCTCCTGCCTGCAAATTTTTGACCATACATGTCTGAAGTATCTACTAATCAGTAGTTTATCACAGCTGGTTTACAGAATGTTTTCAGGTTCTCTTTACAGTAGCAGAGTTTCTGACATATTTCAAAAAGTGCAGCTCCTTGGGAGTAGTATAATACCCTGGACCAGGTCTCTCAGCAGCTTCTGAGAATGCATTTTTTTGACCCACTTGTATTCAGAAACACAAGTCCCTACCCATCCTCTGCACAGACTTCAGGTCTGCCTTTATCCACTCTTTCTTTAGTGTCAATTCAGTTGTGAACAGGCCCACAGAAAACTGGAAGGTTACTGAACACAAAGGAAAAGAGGCCAATTACAAGTGACCTGAAGGGAGCAAAGTATGTGTGCAACTGAAGGGTTATGGTGGAATGGCTGGCAGGAGTCAGGTATAATTTTGTACTAAAACTCAAAAGGCTTCTATCAAAGGGAAAAATTATACATAGTGGAATTTAACCAAACAGACACACCTGATTTATTAGAGTGTGCACATATTTATTTTTATCTTATTATGCTGTTGCAGAATAAATGAAGCTGAAATTGGAAGGTTTGTCAGGCATGAACTTCTGGTTCAGAAGTCTTTCAGATAGGACCTACAACTTGAAATGCACCTGTGAAAGAAAACCTTCAAGTTTTACATCATTATATCCATTCTATATCCTAAAAGTTGGAAGGAAAAAAGAAAAAAAAAAATGGTAGGTGTAAGCACAAATTTTTAAAACTATATTGTACCATCTACCAAGGCAATTATTTCAAAGTATTATTAGTGAGAACAGAAGCATATACAAGCCAAATGTGGCCAGCCAGTGATTACTGAATTTTCAGTCTCATTTAGAACATTATAATTTTTAACTTTGAAAAGATTTTCAGAGATTCATATATGTGTGTTCATCGTTCTATTCAACATATGTCACATGCTATTGTCACACCATTTTGTAGTTCTTCCTGATAAGAAAAGTAATCAAAATGCTATTCAGCATTTGTAAGCTGGCAGGCTACTCGATCAGTAACGAAATTACAGTGAACTATAATAATTGTGACATAACTTCGTCACATGACTTACCTACATTTTCAAAACAATTTGAGGGGGGCCGGCCACAACAGCAGTGGCTCTGCATGACAGCATTTGGTCCCAGGTTTTCTTGCTGGCTGCTTTCCTATGAGCCACAGAGTGGGAGGTATTGTGGAAGGTATTTGTGGTCCCTTTGCTCAGCACTTTCAGCTTCGTGTCAGATATCTGAGAGCATAGGCTCTGCACTTGTTAACTCCAAGTAACCATAATAACTTTGAAGGTCTTGGTGAATGTCTGTTACCATCATAAAAGACAATTTTCCCCTCACTCCTGAGGGTCCTATTGGTTCTGCTGAATTCCTCTTTGCAGTTCGGAAGATACTACTGGGATTTCTTGTCCCCTGGCATGACTGGTAAGGATAAATGAATAAATGGGGTTCAAGATCAGAGTCTGAATCAGAAGTATCACTTCTTTCATGATGAATGGTAGAAAGCCAAAGTGAGCTAGCAAAACTCTGCCTCTGGATTTTGCTGTGGATTTAGCCAAATCTCACTCTGGAATATGTAATGTGGCTTCTCCCCCTGCAGTATTCCCAACACAGGTCAAGCAACACCTTGCACTTCCCTGAGCTGTGCTCTACTGGTAGCCAGTCATCTCTGAATAGAACATGAGGCAACTGCATGTCCAGTCCTCAGTAGAAATATCAGAGAAGAAAAAAGCCAGTTTCATGTAGATCCATACCCAAGCCCAGAGGGACCTGAACAACTTTTAGCTGGAGGAAACAGGGAATGGTCAGATAATACTTTGTAACTTCCTAGACAAACACTTTAGCAGGTTTTCTCTAGGTAGCTGTAGATCTGTTTTCTCACAATGTTTGTCAGCTCCATGGAGGTAACTTCACAGATATTACTAACAGAAAAAAATCCATCTTGGCCTGGAGATGTTGTGCAATTTCCAAAGCAGCTTACTAGTCTTTTTAGTCTAGATTTCTAGTATCCATCTGAATGTAAGTGCAAACAGTTTGCTAGATTTTCCAGCTTCCTCTATGACATCCAGCTATAGTGAATGCTCTCAGCATTCACCAAGCTATCCTTTCAAGGAAAAACTGTTAAGGAGAACAACTGCTGTCAGGCAAAGTAAACCATCCATCAGATACATTCAGAGAAACTAGTTTCATGGAAAAGGTGATACATTCTGTAGCACCTTAGGAAAATGACACACAACCGTGGGGTCTCACACAAATCTATAGCATTCTGAGGTTAAGAAGGCTGTTCACCCTGTACAGAGCTATTTTTTCTGACTGCATGGATATTTTGTTCATTAATTCCCTTTAACTGAATAGTATCATGATATTTAACAGTATCATGCTACTTCTTTTGATCTCAAGATGGTGAAAAATTCAAATTGTATAGGCCATCACTCCCCACTGAGTCCCCAAATAATAAATGGAGATAGAGAAGATTCTCCTGAGAGTGATTTAGAGTAGGAAACTAATTTTAGATGCTTTGACTTGTTCTCAGTGGAGCTTATCTACCAAAACTATGGAAGAGTCTATGGAGATCCATCCTTGTAAGACAAACTCAGCTTTTGTGCATTCTCTTGCTTCCAGATAGTTATTTTAGATTAATGATGGTCAAAAGGAAAAACAGAAAAGGTATTCAGTGAATAACATCAGGAAAAACTGCAAAGTGGACACCACACAGCTACAGATTCTCAGCATGGTTTCACTGATAGTTGAACATCGTAAATATCCATTCTGCCCCTTTGAACATACAGGTGTGTAACAGATGCAAAAGAACAGATTCCACTTTAAATTTCATTTGTACATGTGCAAAGTATGCCTTCTATGAGGTACAATGCAAAGATGCCCAGAATGCTGAAGCTGTAAGTTTATTACATTTCTCTCTCTCTCTTTCCCCAGAATAGATATTCATAGTCACTGAAAACTTATTTCAAGGACTGACAAACACTTAACTCATTTCTGGGTGTTTAATATTATTTGATTTTTTTTTTATTCTTCAACATAAAGAAAACTGTATTCTCCTTTGGAAAAAAATGTGATAGTCATTCCCTGATTAGTAGGAAGATGAGATATTCAGCGAACCGCTCTTTCACAGTATGACAATGCAGTATTATTTTCTTATGCTGGCCAGACAGAGTGATTTTCTTACGGACAGGGCACCTTTTAGACTGACCCATCATGCATATAGACAGCACTTTTATAGATGCATTAAGCTAACCTACATTTTAATGCACAGTCTTCAATGTGAAATTAATTTTTTTTGTAGTCTTTATTCACACAAGCCTTTTTCTATAACCCTTTTACGTAATTTGATATAATTTGAAGTGACTAACAATGACTGATAATTGTAGGGGTAAAATGTACCCCTGAAGAAAAGAACTTTCATAGGTGAAGGTTAGAATCCTATATCCAGCTGTGTTGGCCAAATTGATATTAGTTTAATAACCTGTAAACTGTGCTAGAAAAATGTAATTGTCCTACATTACAAGGGTACTCCTTTAACTGCACAGTTTATTCAAATGTATAATCTAAATAATTGAGTACCTATGCATACAATAGAACATTGCTTCATATGCAAACACCATTTAATAGAGAGTTATATCCAAACAGATGGATAAAAAAGATGCCTGAATATAATTGGTTTGCTTTTGATTATTCCACAGATACAAATTTACTTAAACAATAAGTGTAGACAAGGTAGGATTTATTGTCAGACAAAATTCAGTTTGGTAAAGTGAAGCCGAGGGATTTATGAGGCACTTAGTAGGACTGTTTTTTAATCTACTTCTCACCTTGCTGTTTAATAAGGGTAATGTGGGAGAAGGAGTAGACATATCTTCTGACTCACAATTTAGTTATTGACTTTAAGAGGATACAAAAGTTGCTGTCAGTCTATAACAAAGTTATGCCATATGTGTGTTCATGTGGATGTAAATACCTACATGACTGAATTGTAGAAATTAAAAAAAAAAAAAAAAAGTTAAGAGACTAAAACAGAGATAGAGCAACTATACAAGACAGATGAGTTTCGAAAGCTCAGGGTACCTAGAAATTCACTTGAGAGTCTCAGACTCTGTAAGTGGTATTAGGTGCATTACTCCAGAAACTTTCCACTTGTGGAAAAAGCCCTGTGGAAGTCAGCAGTGCTCTATGTGAGCACAGGAGACAGTCTGTTCCACAAGTAGTATTCAAATGGTAGCTGAATCTGTGCTTACAAATGGACCTCTGGACATCCATCTCTTAAGACTGTAACCACATAAGTTCATGGACAATGCTAAATTCTGTTTAAGTCTATTTTACTGTTTCTTAGGCAAAGCCTTGGCAGTAGCCTCAGACCAGTGAAATAAGAAGCACTGCATAAAGATAATAAAGTGAAAATTTTGCCCTACGGTATTTTGCTGTTTCAGAGTTATTCTCTGTATGAACATTCCCATGGAATTACGTACATACATATATGTGTATATGTATAATATATATGTATATTATAAATTGATATCATACATACACAACACAGACACCTAGTCAACAAAGAAAAATAAAGAGCTTTTGCTTAAGTCTAATCTGCTGAGACACTGAACTTCACTGGTGTCAGAAGAGGTTGACTATTAATCCTAAAATGATTGGACACTGTAGTACCTAGAAGTCATCTTGAGCCAGAACGCAGGCTGCCTTCACTGGTGCCTAATTTACCCATTACTAATGTAACGTTTTAGTTCAAGGGAGAATGAGCAATTCAGACTACTTCGCATGTAGGGTTATTACATTCCTGTTCCCTAAAATGAGAGGGAAATAATGCCAGTGCCTAATTTAGGCACCTGTACTATGTGACTTGAATACAGATTTCAATCACTTTAAATAATTTGCATTTATTGCCAATGTGGTCAAATGACCAGGTGATGTTCTGTTAATAATTCTTCTTGTATCTCCTATTGCTTATAATAAAATGAAGTCAATAATAGCCTGTCTCAGTAAATCCACTTTTGACTGTCTGTCTTTCCTTTTTTTTTTTCCTTTATCCAAATATTTTTTAATTCAGAAAAGCTGTAGTTTTGCTTTTTTTCAAATAAACTCTTTCAGCAAATCAAAATAAGGTATTGCCACTGAATGCTGCCAACTTTTTAATAAGATTTAGTAGCTTTCTAGACAGGTACTTGGAGTTCTAATAATAATTTTCTTTAAGTGTTCTGCTTTAGAAAATGTCTTCTTTGTTAGAGAAGTTGCCATATGTACATATGGACAATTTTTTCTGAAAATATTCCTGGGATTTTATTACCATTAATCTTTTCTGAGGGTGTATATAATTTATCTCACAAGCCATCAGAATTCCCAGAGGGTAAATTACTCTAGAGGTCTCTGTGCCCTCATACTGTATCAAATTGACCTGCTTCTTGTTTGCCATTTTTGTGTACTACATTGCTTATTTAACAAGAAACAGAATGATTGTGATTCTGAGAAGGTCCTTTGATAGTAGTTTTGACACTCTGCCTGAATAATGACCCTCATTATGGAGCCCATGACAGGCTCTGAAAGTACTGATTTATGAATATATCACAGGTTCAGCATTAGAGCTCCCCCTACTCACTCCTGATATAGGACTAGCTATAGATACAGCCTTTTGAAATATAGTGAAGATGAGATAATTGCATGATTATGACCATTCAAATAACCTCTTTTTCTGATTTAAAAAAGCACTGTCAGTTAATTTTTATTGTCTCCCAAGTTATTAGAAGCCTTTGACAAAATGTTTGTTAGGAAAATCTATTTCATGTAGGGTTGCCAGTCATGTCTTAAAGGACAGTAAAGCAGAAGTTACACATAGTCTTTTTTTGCTAGAAATGCTGTTCCATAGCAAACACTCATTAAGAGCTGATATGATAATAGACTGTTAGAAGCAAGCTTAGCTAAGAGC
Organism: Ceryle rudis; assembly: GCA_033439905.1. Taxonomy (NCBI): domain Eukaryota; kingdom Metazoa; phylum Chordata; class Aves; order Coraciiformes; family Cerylidae; genus Ceryle; species Ceryle rudis. The sequence continues at coordinate 31,351 of JAAGNO010015598.1, forward strand.
TAGAAGTCTGTGTCCTTGCTAAAACAAATTACAAGACACTTTGTAAACACATTTTTGTGAGGATTCTTGTTGATTTATTGTTTCCTTCATAGCAGTTATTTAAATAAATGTAGCTAATTTAGTTCGTTGCACTGTATAATTTTGTTCTTTGTGTGATGGGGTTATATGTAAAAGCCTGGAGGAATCACATCCCCATTAATCTTTTTACAAGTGCAATAAATAAATAAAGAGACATGGTTTAATTTTGCTAGTTAGGAGATTTTAAAAGGCGGTGGTAGCAAACTGATTTCCTTCTGTTCTCCTAGTCCTTCTCTTGAAGACATAGGAAGCATTCTTACTTAATGAGGTTGGAAAGTATGCACATTGACAACTAAATCTGTCAATGAAGGTGTGTATTTCAGTTCACTCCAAGAAGTGTTTTCCCCTCCAAATGCTCATTCTGGAACATGTTTGTTCTGATCTACCCTGGAACACAGTAGAATCATAGAATAGAAATGTCTGGGTTGGAAGGGACCTCTAGAGGTCATCTAGTCCAACCTCCCCTGTTGAGAGCAGGGATAGCTTCAACTAGAGCAGGTTGCTCAGAGCCTCGTCAAGCCTCACCTTGAATGTCTCCAGGGATGGAGACATCCTTACAGTAGAGTTTCCTGATGAGACATGAAGGCTGCTGTGGTGCTGAGGATGATGGTGTTTACACAGAATTTTCAATGTGCTGGTGGAAGGAGCCTTCCAGAGGTTGAGTGAGTCTTTGCCATATCAAATGTAGTGTTAGGTATAAGCCTTCAGGAAAAGTCAGAGAGAGGTCCACTTGAGGGTACGTGTGGGAAGAAGGAGTAGAAACAGTGTAGCATGGATGTGTTAAGTGTCATGTGGCAGACATTGTCAAAAGGAGATGCCCTATCCTCCATAACCTCAAACCCTACCTGAGGTCCCCTTTACCTAAGTAGCACCTGTTCATTTGCATTTAGGGATGATAATCCACAACTTCAGGAGAGTAAGTGATTAATTTGAGTGCGCTGAATTGAAAATGCAGGCCAGACTAAGACAGCTGCACTGGCATTCTGAGTTAACCCTAAAAATGTAAAGATTCAGGGGTGGTTAATGATGTTTGGATGAGTACAATAGCACATGCAGGTATAGGGGCTGATAGGCTTATATAACTGAACTACAAATGAATGAGGTTACCTGTACCTGATCTGCCTTGAGTTTTGTGCTTTCCAAAAGTGCCAAAAATTGGTTGGATCTGACAATCAGTTCATTGGAATAAATAAAAATATAGGAGCAGCATATTATGTCATGAAACTGGGTCATCTGTGTTAACAGCAGTGTCATTGCCATCTGTATGTAGAGAACCTGATAAGTCCATAGTAATATCTCTACTGGCTTTTATTGTCTGTTCTCTCTGTCTTTTGTGTTCATGAGAAATTCTGGAAAAGGATATTTGCTTGGAAGGTGTTTTTATAATTAATTGCTAATTAAATATAATTCAATTATGATGCCCATCTGTCATTTCTGAAATCTCAGCATGATTTTGAAAACTGTAATCAAGAAGATCTAGATTTTTTATTGTTGATTGCCTATTTCAAGAGCATCAAAATCACAACTATTTTTGGCAGTCTTGGTTTGTTTTAAAGCAGTGATTTAATATATTTTTATCTGGTTGGCATTGTTCAGGAAGTCTAGTGATTAAATATATTAAAATTTCTTTGTGTATGCTTCACAAAGTAAGTCTATGAAACCCTTTCTCTGAAAACTTTGAATATGCCTTTCAAAGATAGGAAAGGTAATTGTTGACTTTGTTGCTTCTCTGCTTGATAAAGCTTATACCAGAGTATTGTACCTCTATAAAAGTATTTCAGAGCATAACAATACCTCCTAGACTTTAATAACTATACATGACTGATCTGTCCTCTCTGGCAAGGTTAACTGTTTCTCCCAAGGAGTTAAGTGGCATATAAACTATTGTTCACACCATTTGTGCTAACAGTCTAGCATGACCTCAAATACTGTAGTGGTCATACAAGGTATCCTGTACAATACATTTATCAACAAAGGTAAAAGGACCACAGGGGCAGCACTGACTTTAAGTGTATTAGGGATCTATAAGGATAAATGCCTAACCTCACTCCACAGCAAAAAATAATTACTGAACCATTGTTTCTATAGTGTTAATATTTTTTTCATGGCTCTTTAGAAATATAAGCTATTTAGTTCTTAGGTTGACATCTGTACTGCATTATATCTTATACAATGCATCTAGGCTAAAGGGTAGAGCAATCATATAACTGTGAGATCATTTTACTTTTACAAGAAATCTTCAAAAGAAATAAAGCATAGAAAAGGGAAGAGATAGAATTTAGTAGTTATTTTTAATAGATTTAAATGATCTAATTAACAATAATCTGAGCAGCAGAATTTTAGGGCTTTATTTTAAAATTGCATGCCCCATTTACAGTGTGTATAATCTTGCATATTTATTCATACTTATTTTTTTTTTCCATCCATTAGCTCTTGGATGCAACTGACTCGCAGTCCTTGGAGTCCCACCTACTTCATAGATGAGTGCCCCACCTGAAAAGAAGGTAAGATCCACTCAAGTAAAGAATGACTACCCTTGTGCTTTTCAAGACAAATGAATTCAGGACAGGAGAAAACAAATTTGTCGAAATTCCCCATTTGGAAATAGCGTTCCAGAAACCTGCCTAAGGATAGGCCTGATATAGGCATTTATGATTTGCAGGGTATTTGAAAGCAGTAATTATTCTTATGGTCTTGAATAATGAATAATTATCAGAACAATCACTGTCACATGGCAGACATATTTACAGAAGTCATAGTCCCATACTCCTTACTTCAGGAAAATGTCTACTGAAGTAGATATGAAAATTATAATAAAAATTAAAGAGGAACCTGGTTAATAGGATCTGGAGTCGAATTACTCTATCCTCTTTTAAGTCTGGGGGAAATCAAAGCAACTATTACTAGCTAAGGAATGTAGTCAAAGTTTTTTCTATCCTATTTTCAGGAGGAGCTAATATTGCATGCTTCAGAGGGAGGTTCGAGAATCTCCTAACAGACAATTATGACACAAGTCCCCAAAGGGAAATTTCAGTCTCAACAGCAGTTGGGTTTTGCACTTACAGTCATACACAGAGTTTTTTATTCTTTGCAATGTTTCATCTATTGTAATGCAACTGTGGAGTGTTGTTCACCTAAATGATCTGAAACCTGCACGTCTCCAAATATACATCATGAGACTAAGTCCCGTGTGTTATTTTTGGAAAATAAGCATTTTATTTATTGCTTTTAAATGCATGGCTTGTTATTTTCACTGTGTTCCCCACTTAGTACCACATATATTATAGAAAAATGCTGATTTTTCCTTTCATACATACATACAAGTAAGTACAAAATTTCTCCCATGTACCAGTCTTCCTCCTTAGTTGTGTAAAGTGGGTATTTTCACTTCCTCTGCACAAAGAATCCACTTTGTCTTCTCTCAGGACTGCATCATGTGTCAGCTGGCCCCTCCTGGGAATGGGTATAGTGGAAAATATCAACTCTTCCCAAAAGAAAAAAAAAAAAAAACAAAAAACCCCCTACATGTTTCTGGTTGTTTCTTCATGCCAATAAAAACATTTTGCTTTTTACCACATGTATATCATAGCACTGACATCTGCCCTCAAGGTGAGGTGTCCTTTTGCTGCACTTCTGAGTGTATCTAACATTTCAAATTTTTGCCAGTTTCTCTCACTTAAGCAGGAACCTTCCTTTATATGTTTCCTATCTAACTGACAATAATGCAAACTTATGAGGGCCAGATTTTTAGCCAGGCCTCCCATTTTTGAGTCCACTACCTTGGAGGCACAACATAGCTCATTTGGACATGAAACATCTGGAGTGCAGCAGTCATCATTTGCTCTGTTCTTTATGCCAGTATGGCCATGTGCCATTATGAGAAGGACATGAATTTAAACTGTCAGAAAGAGATAGACCCATGCTGGGTTTGTGTTATTTTCCCATAGTGAACCTGGCATTTGTTTCTTTTTTTTTTTTTTCTTTCTTTTCCCCAGTGACTACTTCCTTTCTAAGAGCTCATGAAGAGTGTTTGCAAAATCAGAAATGCATTTTGCATAAACAGTGGAAACAATCTTGTTCAGTCTTACAATATAGGTAGTTCAAGGCAGACTGTGATTTTGCTTAGATGAGAAAGGCCCTCTTACACAAGGGGGTGACTCACCTATATGAAATGGGTTTTATTGACCAGTGGCCTACAAAACTCTGTTAGACAGCAACATGCATGGCAAAAGTAAAATCACAGTGTACAATGGAGGTTAATATTATCTGTTATCCTTCTTAATGTGGAAGCAAAACAGACTATAAAAATACTCCTATGTGGTTGATCAAAGGCCATGTCCATTACTAATTATCAAAAGATACTGCTTGGATGATGACTATATTAAAAAACTAAAGGGAAAAAATTTATGAGTTAAAATCTAGTCTTTCTCTTGGGACTACATTGTTGAGCTTTATTTTAGGCATATCATAAGATATTCCATATTCTTCTATGACTTCAAAAGCAATTGAAATTGGACCCTACTTTCAGTGACAATATATGTTTGCCACTTCAGTTGCTCATATAAGTTCCTGCCTTTCTTCTGTCTGTCCTCACATTTGAGCTACTGCTTGCTGCCATTCAAAAGGTTTGTTTGGTGCCTGTGTGTTAAATTCTAGAATATATTTGCTCAGCATCATAGTTCCTTAGAATTTCCCTTCTTCGGCCTCTTCTTTGGCCTTTTGGTTGCCTCTAGTGCTAACTTTGCTGTTGGCTGTGAAATTGCCTCTAGGGCTGCTGTAGGGTCAGACAGTTTATGGTCTGTTTTTTCTTCACAGCTGCCATTGATGGAAATCTGTTCTTACCTTAGAGAGAGGTTTGATTAAAAAAGCCAGGTACTGAACTTTCTAAATTTTCCCAATATGCCTCTGGAACCCCCATAACCATGTGTTGAAGAAATCCCACAACATTGATTAAATAGGTGGGGAAATTCTTTTTAGAATTTTCTTTTCCTGCACCAAACAACATAAATATCTTCAAAAGATTCTTTAGAAATAGATTACACAGTACTGTTTTTATCATTTATTCTCAACATAGCTTTTCCCCATGTATTTTATCATTTATTCTCAACATAGCTTTTCCCCATGTACACATCATTGTTATTGACAGCAATTCTAAAGCCCTTTAAAAAAAAAGAAATTAAATAGTGAATCAATAAAGATTAGTTATTTACTGTAGATTATTACTTTATCATTCCCATAATTACAATAATGGTTGCTGATGGAAATTCTATTTATGTGAATCATTTTATACTTGTTATTTATTATTATTAATGTTACCATTATTATCTTCTTACCCTTCAGTTCACAAGATGTATCTTCTCAGTGAATTTTAATTTCAATATCTTGCTATTATACTGTACATAATCCTATCAAAGACTGTCCTTCATGCAACATTTTCAGTGATATATTATCACAGAGACCATTAATGAATGAGCTTCATATCTTACTAATACTGTTTTAGATACTATTTTTATTAATTTTCTAAGCTGTAATTCTTCATACAGTACCTATGTCTGTCTTCTATTAAAGTTGTGTTTTTGATTTTAACATGAGGATTTCAAAGGGAGGCATTAACTTTGTCTTTAAAAATACATTTCAGTTCATAGATTCTAAATGATGATATTATAATGTCTGTGCTTTGTTCTCTCAGACTTTTTTATAAATTCATTTTAATATTTTCCCTAGTTTTTGCAAACAGTTTCCTGTTAATAAACAAAATTAATTTTTTACAAATGTTGTTTCTTATGGGATGCCATAAGGATGGAAAAAAAGAACATATAATCAAAGCAATTGTAGTTTTTCTTCTGAGATATGAATTATTGTAATGAAAGAAAGATAAATATTTATCAGTTTCTAAGCATATGTTACAAGTGAAAACAATAACTTAACACTACACACTGTAAGTTTCTATTAACTAATTTTTCAGCTAAATGTCAAATGTATTTACAAGGGACTGCTATTATGACCAGTTTGCTCATTTTTCTGTTTCTTTTCTTTATTCTTATGGTTTGCTATTCAGATTACTGGAAGAAATGCCATTACATATCATGTATGTAATGTGTATGATATTTAGCACTTCAAATATTTTAAGTATGATATTTTCAGTGCACTTCACTCGTAAAGTGAAAAATTACATTAGTTTAGAAACTCAGTTTAAGGAAGGGCAAAATAAATTATAAGAATATTTTATTTTATTGGCATTTTGAGTACTGATTTGGCTTATGCCATTGTTTAATCTTTTTTACTTTTCTTAAATAACTGTGGTGGTATAGAATTAGAGGCTAATGTTAAAAGGTCTTTAAAGCTGCAGTATGTATAGAAAATGTAAATAGGTCCTACAGACTTTCTGAGGTTTATTAAATATACATGTACTCTGCAGTTTAGATTAATAGCTGAGGAAACATGCATCATTATGGTAACATAAACCTGTAATATATTTAGCATATAGGGTGCCATCCTGCATAAACAAAACATAGCTGTGCTATGCATAGAATGCTTTGTAAAGATATACATCATTAATCTTTGTACTGAATGCGCTATATTTACCTAATTTTTAAGTGAAACACACTACTTCCATAATATTTAAAATCTATGACCAAATGGTGTATTGCTTGTGCGGCATACTGCAGGTAATTCTATTAAAGTTCATTTGCATAACAATGTATACATTAGAAAAATCTAGAAATATACATCATTAAAGAGATGCTGTTCAACTTACTTTACCAAAGCTTTTTTTTTTGTGAAAAGGATCTGAATACACATGAGCATGAACAATTCTTTGCCTGTTTTAGCAATCTCATAGTTATATGAGATTCATTTCTTTAACATTTGATTTTTTCCAAGGGGCACTTCTAGAACCTCACAGGTTTAAATGTTGCTATTGATTTTTATGTCTGGATTTATTGTGCCCATATAAGCATCACAGTATAGCAGCTTATTTTGTATCTTAGGCAAAGCGATGCTATTTACAAAAGTCAAAGGATTTTACTTTATCTAACATATAAAAGGAAAGGTGTACACAGATAGACCAGTTCATCATGATACTTAAGCACATACCTAAATGTAAGCATAAACAGCAACATATTTAAAGCTCATCAAGTGCTTGAGTCCTGGATGAACTGAGGCTTTAATTTGGTTTACATTCTTTCGGAATCTGTTTTTTTAAGTACTTAGTTTTCAGTATTTACCATTTGGCTAGGCATTTCTAATGGATTTTTTCTCCTTGCAGTATATGTAGCACTAGTCTTTGTGCCTTGGTATGACCAATTTAACTGAGACTTGTAATGCTGATGAGATAGGGGCATTGCATTTTCGTTAATAGAGTGACTTGGCAAAGCATTGAAATCTGTGTTTTACTTCAGGAAACTGTAGAAAATCAACTCTATAGAAGCTAACAGGGTTAAACATTCTTAAAGTTAAGCATATGCTTACATGTTTTGCTGGAGTGGGGCCAAGGGTACCAGTTCAGCAAAACATTTAAGTGCATGCTTACATCCCTTTGATGTTAATGGGATTTAAGCTTGAAGATTTACATATATACTACAGCGATTTGCTGAATAAAGATACAATGATGACTTGAGGTCTCAGACTGAAACATTCAACATGGACCCATCTCCTAGTGATTTCCAGCAGATGTAGGGGAATCTGAGTCCTTAGAATTGTTTGGAACTTAACATTTTATTTCTCTGTCAGTAAATGATCACTGTGGTTTTGGGTTGAGAAACACGAGACTGCCTAGCCCACTGGAAAGAAGCCTGATTGTGTGTCCTGGAGAGCAGGAGATGGTGGCTATTGTGGCTGGGCTGTGGATCTGGACCTGGAGCAGCTGTCAGGAGGATTCTGGCTCCATTCTCCCAGCTGAGTTCTGCAGGGCTGTGCTCCATGTGCAGGATGGGACCCAAGGTTCTGATTTCATGTGCAAACAGGCAGTATCATTCCAGATCAAATACACCGTCCCTGTCTTTGCTGTCTTGAAATTAGATTGCTAATCTAATCATCTGGTTTTCCTCTCTAGTCGTTGGGGTTTCATCCTGTCCTAAAACAGTTGTCAAAGTGAGTGGAATTGATCTCCCTCTGGAGGTACCTACATCCCTTGATGGACTGCAAAGAAAGCCTAAATTAGACACATGCATGTTAGACAGTTAAATTCAGTTGACATAAATTGTACCCACAGTAACTAACCTTATCTCTGGAATCCAATTTGAGTGCTATACCTTCTTTTTTTTTTTCCTTCAGGATACCATTAAAATTACATTTGAGTGTCCACAAGGAGCTTCGTAACAAACATTACAGAGATTATCATCTACTCTGAATATACAGTGAGCGTGCACTCTAAAGATGCAGTAGTTGCAGTATCTGAAACATGTTTCTGTTGGGGTCCCACATGAACAATTACCCTGGACAATATTTATTATATATGTCATTTTTCAACAAAATATTTGTTTTCTTTTTCTTTTTTTTTTTTTTCCTTTACTTTCTGTGGTTTTGGTTCTGTTTTGGTTTTGTTTTTTTTTTTTAATCTTGGAATGTTGGTTTTAGAAAAATGGCATCTTTCTTTTCTGTGCTTATAGAATAAAATTATATCTGTCAGAGAAGAAAATACTATAATTATGTCTTACTACAATTTATTCATTGCTTTATGGATCTAGAGCCTTCCAAGGAATGTCACAAATCCACAGAAAATTCCTGAATGCAGCATTTAGGAACTTGATTTCTGAAGTACTTGACGGATTCAGATAAACACTTTCAGTTAACAAATACATAGGTGGCATTTGTTTCTCCTTCCACCAGTGGTGGCAAGTTTTTCTGGAACTGGGAAAAAGATTTAAATTGCAACAGCAGCTGAACAGTCCCTGTAAACTGGGTAAAGTTTTGCCATTTGACCCACAGGCACACAACAGCCTGCAATTTGAACGTCCAGTATGGCAGTACATTAGGAGTTGGACTCAGTGGTCCTTATGGATCCCTTCCAACTTGAGATATCCTGTGATTAGAATTAGTATTGTCTTTGGCAATATCTTTTCTGTTTCTAACCTCAGGGTACCCCCAAGACACTCCCAAACATCCATATCTCCCTTAAGATAGATTAGGGCTTTTTTCACTGACCACCTTTCAACCATTATTTCTTGCACAAACATTATTTGGTGGGAGAAATTCATGAATACTGATGCTTTAGGTTTAAACCATTGCTGAGATTCTTCCTGTCACCTCTTTAAATCTTAGTGGAGGAGTTTGTTTTGTTCTGATTGTATATGTTTTGCCATTTCCATAATAAACTTTCTTTGCTGATAAACTCTCTTCTATCAGGAAAATATAGGAAGTAGCAGATCCCTTCACATTATAGCAAACAAAAATGGAGGATGGCCATCTCAGGTGCATTAGCTTATAGTCAAAATATTTTAGGGGATACTCTGCTTTCAATATAATTTACAATTTAGAGATAGAGCTTTCTGAGCCTGAGCAGTTAACTGAAAAAGTTATACCTTTAGGAAAGAAACACATGAACACATGCACATTATACAGATGGGTTTCAGTTTGCAGAGCACACTGATAGTGTAGCTGAAGAAACACCATAGCTCCTATTTAAACCCTGGCCTGAGAAGACATAGAGTTACTCAGCACATAAGGGGAAGGGGTATAGCTGTTACTTAAATCAAGATCACTTGGAACCATGGATAATGGTGATAAGGAGCAGAAATTCCTTAGATTCAAGAGTTCTACAGCATCTGTTTTGTTGTTTGCTGTCTGAACACCAAATGACCAAATATCCCTTTGCAGCTTGATCCTGCTCCTATTAAATGAAACAAACCCCCTGTTGCCCTGGGTTATAAAGATCCCTGACTGGATCTTTATAACCAATAACTTTTATGTATCTGAGAGAACAATGTCCTCTGTGTCAGTTCTGTTCAACTCCAATGTGTTTTGTAACTTCGTCTCTTTGCCTTCACGTTTGGTGCTGCATGAAATTCAATTGTGGCAGGTGTTTCAGTGGTGCTTTACTGATGTGGTCTTCCCCTTGAAATTAATGTCTTTATAATCACACACATTTATAGATTAAAGAGGCATTTGATGAAGTACAATGGACTAAGTTCACTTCTGGCTTTAATGTCATATTCTTACCTTAAGTACAAATATTTTATGTTGTCTTTCCTTATGTCAGTGATTTTTAATGTGTCCGTAAAATGACTTGTTCTATGAGTTGCAAACTCATATTTGTTTTCAGTTAACTCTACTTGTATATCCCTCAGGAGAAGAATTACAGTCATGGAAGCTGATGCAGTGAATTTGGTCGTTTATAAGTAGGAAATGCTTAGATTTGGGGGCATGTGCAGCCTTTCATGTACAAAGTTCTCATTTTAATATACCTCAGGCTACTGGCTTTACGATTTACAGTTAATTAGGATTCTGATTTGGGTTGAAAATTCCAATACCTATATGCTTTTATACATGCATTTCAGATCATGCTGGCTGAAGCAAATAACTGTGACTGTAGTCAATAAATGAATGTATACCACAGGGAGCAGCTCTTCCCCCCTCCCTCCTCTGACAACCTGTAAGAAAATCCTACTGTGTTCCCAGTTCACAGCAATATCATTCTGACATCACTTTGTGATAGCTAGAAGATTTCCTTGCCTATCATTTAACAAAATCCCAATACCATTTCCTTACTCTTAACAAAGTCTCAAAATCCCTAATGTATCCCATATTTGCTCTGCCTGTATTTCATGCTTAAATTGAACTCTTTAGATAACTGAGTTTTAATCTGTACATGTATATGTGACTTTTATTAACATCAGTCAGCTCTGCATAAGTGTGTGGAAGGGTAAGTGAGGTAACTTCCAAAATACTAATGCTGGAAAGAAACTAATAAACCATAGAAGTCAGGAATTTAGTATCAGAACTACTCAGTGTTTTTCTTATATATTGGGATTTATGATAATGCTCATATATAACCAAAAAAGGGGTAGTTTCATGTGATTTGACTGTAGTTTTTAAAATTATCATCTTTTAAATATATTTTATTTTCCCCTGACTGACTTACCTCCCATGAAAAGCTTTCATGCAGCCTCTTCTCTATTAGTTTTGCCATTTTTATTTGTTAAAGAATCAATATCTTTTCAGTATGCAATTTCTGTGGAAAAAAAAAAAAAAAAAAAAAAATCCCAATTAGCTTCAGAAGTTGATCTCAGAATTTCTCAGCAGAGTAGGTAAACAATTTTGAAGCTGGTTTTAGTAGATGCCCAAGACTTGGACTGGCTGAGGCTGTGCAGTTTTCACATAGTACAGCAGGGACACAGCTAAGATGAAAAGCCAGAACGTATCCCAGAGAGCTCCCTATGCTGCTCATAGGGCTGCAGAAGGAATGAGAAAGGCAGGAAAAGCAATATCTTCTACTAGGAGAGATGACTCTCTGAGAACTTGTCATCTCTCAGATGCCTTTCCCATGGAGATGATAGCTAGAGAGGCTTCACAATCTAGCACAGAAGACAGTGGAGCTTTGGTTATTTTTGTAGTACCTTGCTGCCATAAGTAACTGCATACTTGCTTATTCCTAGAACCAGGCCTTGAAAAAACTCTTGATAACAGTCAGGATTTATGATGGCAGAGAATTTACACTGTCAGGGGATTATACTTGGCACAGTATACAGTAAACATACACACTTCTGATCATGACTAAACATTCTTACTTAAATTCTTCATTGACAGTAGCAGTATAATTCTCCAAAAGAGGTGGTATAACTGTTGCCATAGAGGCAGGACAAAACATATTTTGCAAAGGAAAAAAATGGGAGATGAAAAGGTGTAATGAGACTGCTAAAACTCTAAAAAACAGATATGTTTAGGACCTTGCACCTTTAAGCACTCATTATGAGCTATGCAACCATAGATAAAAACAACTAATATGGAAACTTTTTATGATTACATACCTTGCTACAGGATAAAAAGTCCACTTTGGTATACAAGATGACAGAAAATCAGTAAAATTCTCTCAATTTTATAGCAATTTATGCCTCTAATAAATCTCTAATATCAGTGTGATGGGAATATGTAAATTCTTCTGTCAATATTAGATTCTTACTATGCTATACTCCATATAAACACTTAGGAAGACCTCATCCCTGCCCTACAAAAATATCTGCTCAGATTTAACTTTTCAAAAATGGAATGACTTTGATGAGTAAACAAAATGTGGACATACATTTCTGCAGAATTATGAACTTAATCAACAAGAGAGACAAAATGAAGAAAAACTGACAAGAGAACTGAGGGAGAGTCACCTGTCAGGTTAGTGACAGAAATGGCAGTAGAATTTAATACAGAATCCCTTCCTATGTCCCCATTAACAAATCATGTCACAGTATGCCTACAAAGTCCAATCAATAGATATACACTAACCCTGTAAGCAGATGAATTGGAGCCATCTCCTATTCAGATGCTATATTGATATATTAGTAAACCAGTACCTTTATAGAAGCCAAGAGAGCTTTATATGCTTCTTTCAAGTGTGACTATTGCTAGAAGTCTGTTGAAGAGTGCAAGAGAAAGAAGCTAAAGGAAACAAAATATATTGTGCAAGTTTAAGTTCCTTTCCAAAGTCAATTTAGTTTAAATAAAAGGTACTTTTGAAATAATCTGCTCTTTAATGGTAGAGAAAAACTACAATAAAGCCCAAAGTAATCATGCTTATAGACAGAACTTGAACTTAGAAAGGAAATGGAGCACAGTTACTCTTTAAAGCACAAGTCAGCAGTCCAGGATTTTATCCCCATCTTTGTCACTGATGTTGTACATTGGCAAGCACATAATTTACTCCATGTGAGGTAACTATAATTCTATGCCTTTAAAAAAAATAATTGAGGCATATAGAAGTTGAGCACATTAAAAAAAAATGTTTCTAACTCATATTGCCTCCATTTTTTACTGTGCATCTTGAGCTACCTGTTGTTCAATGTTCAGAATTTTGGTGTTCCAACAGTGCTTTCTGAAGTTTAACCCTTAACTTCAATGTGTCTCCATTTACTCAAAAACTGACTTGCAAAAATGCTGCAGGTCTAACCTGCCAAGGTCCAGTTTCTGGATCACTTGTTTTGAGTAGTCTTTCCATTTTAGAAATAGGCTTAAAATAAAAGATTTACTGTGAAAAAAAAAAATCTCTGTTTTTTGAGCTTAACAAGCAAGCAGATAATTGCATGCAAGAATGGTCTGCCTGTTTTCCCACCAAGAAGTGATTAATATGGGATGTACCATGGGCCAAATGGTTTTTGCATTGCCCTATGTGCTCTCACTGGAAGAGATAGTGCCCGTCTCTTAAAACCTTAAAACCCTGTCCTTTTTAGTTTATGTGTGTGTGGCACTGAGGACAGGATTTACAGAGATGCGTAAAAAGAGGCACATGAGCTGTGCTCTAAAAGTGTCCATTCCTTTCTATTAACTATAAAGAAATCCTGAGGTCACGTACTCAGATACGAACATCAACCCGACATATCTTTAAAATTAAGTAAAGGAAACTCTACCACAAAGGACAGAGCCCTAGAGTTTCTTATATTCTTATCTAAGCCTACTAAGAATACCCTTAAAACTAACCCAAATGTATTTTTTTTCTCTCTTTCTCTTTTTGTTTTCTTTTTTAATTTAGTTGCATCATATGCAATAAGTCTGGGAGTACCAGGGCCAGGGCCTGAGCCAGAAAAAGCTGCTGGGAGCATGGGCAGGGTTGGCAGGAATCACAGGGGTCCAGGCAGCCCCTGCAGAGAGGGCCTAGTCATTCTGGGGGGCTGTGCCATGAAGACACCAAGTAGGATAAACTTGGTCAACTTTGATCAGCATGGATTTCTGTGGCAACTGGCACAAAACCTGCTGGGAGGGCTGGTGTCACTGGGGCAGCAGTCCTGCAGCTCATAGTGTAAATGGTGTGTTCGTGTACTAAACTTTATTGTATGTGCACATTTCATACTGCAGCAACACCAAATTTATTTGCAAACATGAGAAAATGTATTGGCCATCTCCACTGCAATAGGGTCTCCATCATGTGGAGCTTTTTCTTTTATGACAGAATTTGAAGAATCTCAAGTTCTGCTCATGAACAGTTTGCTGGAGACTGCTCTCTAACCAGGGTGGCAGGACAAGCACATTTAAACACCTTAGTTCTTGCCTAGAGGGCTAAGGGACACATAAATGCAAGGTAGTTTAAGCAAATACAGTGGGCTGTGAGTCAAGGTCAGCATGGAGCAGAACACCCTTCTGTCACTACTGGAAAGATGGGCAAAGTGCACAGCTCAGGGTGGGGATGCTTCAAACTGACACTGCTAACCCAGCGAAGAATGATGTCTAGAGCCCTAAATCTAATCCACTGCTATCATACACAGCCAGGTCTTGTAATTCTTCCCACAATTGTATCAAAGTGAGAAATCCCTAAGATTTCCTGCCTCTGTGGCTCCTTCTAGGATTCACATCTTTTGTAACGAAAAAAGTTCTGTTCTCCAGCTTAAATGTGTTATTGACCAGCTTATACCTAATTCTTTCAGTAACGGGAATGAAATAAAGTTACCTAGGTACATAGTAGCATGAGTAGCTATATACTACTTTGGTCATTTTGTTTAAACTTGATTCTTCACTGTTAACTCTAATAGGCCTAATTTTGTGCTCTTTTATGCACCCTTAGGATACCATGGGGAAGTAATTTTGGCCATGACATGCAACAGGAAGGTCAGACTCTCTGGATTTGGTTAGCTTTCTGAAACACAGTAAGCAACTATGCCTTTCTATGTTTTTTGTTTGTCTGGTTGTTTTTTTCTCTGAAAAGCTTTCAGCTGTCCCTACTGGCAGACTTTAAAAGGTCAACAGCCCTGCTAATATTGTCTCACACATCAAGCAAATGTTTATAATTATTTTGATTCCATCAATAAGAGTAGATTAACTAACTGTATTCTTTTATTGAAGTACATATATTTGGAATATCAGTGCCTTACAGATGCAATATCAGCTTTAATATAATAAGCACAACATTTTGGTGAAGTGTTGCTAAATTCAATATTAATATACTGCAAAAACAAAAAAAGACCCCCAAAAATGCAAATTTACAGCACAGACAATAAGTGCAATGTATACTCCTGCCTTTGGGAGAATCATGACAGCTTTACAGGAACTATGGGATGTAGCTGTCATATTTCATCATTTTATTTTATAGAAACATATAGGAATAATGTGTTTTAATATATCATTTTCAGGATAAGTGATCAGGGTAATGCCAACTGTTTGCCAGAGGTGACTAAACTTTTTCACAAGGTACTTCTTTTGTGTGTCAAAAATTTCAATATTTGTCCAAGTAAATTTAATAAACAAGCCATATTTTTCCCAATATTTTTTAATAGAATATTCACTAGAAGTGTTACTAAGATAAAATTTAACTCTATGTTAGATATCTAGTTGTCTTTGTGGTCACAGACAGAATAGCAGTGGAAGAATCAGGCCTTTTATTTGAAGTAGAGTCTGACAGTTTTGCAGCCTTTGAATCTGCCAGATTTTATAGAGAGAAATTCACAGCCATGAGAACTGGTAACTTCTTCATTTCTTAGGCTTGTAAACATCTGGCCAATGTACCTGACTATACCAGATGTGCAAGAAATTCAGCTACTTTTGGGAGCTGGGCCTCATCCTTCTAAAAGGCATTGGTTTGGTTTGGTTTGATTTGGTTTATCCATTGGCATGGGCTTGGTTTATCCTAAGAATATAAGACATGGGGTAGAAATCTCATCATCTACAGGAATTCTTTGGAATATGTTTTATAATATGTTATATTGCACAAGGTCATAAAGAATGAGGAAGAAGAATACCAGTATAAGCTGATATGTTCTTAAAAGCAAAAAACATTTTGTCCATTCTAATTGCTTAGAAGCAGAAATGGATTACTTTTCCCTGCAACTACAAGGAAATGTATGAGACTTCATTGCTTTTGCAACTTTGAAGTAAACTGGTACTGACTTTTTTTTCTCAGAACAAAAGTATGATTAGTTAGCTAATCTTTGCTTGCTTTAAATTAAATGTCACTAAGATACCTCTAATGAAGATATTGTATAACCTGATTCACTGATGTGTAGTCAAATCTTCAAGGAAATTTTCTAAACAACTTATAGTTGTGTCTACACAGTTTCACATCTACGTTTCTAAGTATTATTGATTCCATGGGTAATTAACAGGCCTTTGAAAGCCCACATGAATATGTTCAACCACACAGGAGGTAGAAGAAGCAATACTGGAAATGACTGAGTCATTTCTATTGGAAGGTCACAATTGGATGGTTAGCAGATGCTAATATACGAGGTGAAGATTTACAGATATCTTACGATTTGTATATACAGATATATGCATTGCTTGTAATTCAGGAATTATCTTGAGATGGATTATTTTATAAAATGCATTGTTTGAACATATGAGACCTTATTTCAAGGCCATTATAGTCAATAGAAAGAGTTGGCTTTTGTTCAAGCTTTTAAACTGGAGAATAGTCTGTGGGAACTCAGAACAGCTGCAAATTTATGTTGACCCACTGTCATACTATCACAGAGTTATTTAACTGATAATGGCCTTTTTCCATTAAACAATTTCTTTGAAGAAACAATGGCTTGTTTCATTGTGATTCTTTCTCTCTGTATCTAATTATTGTTAACCAAGTGTTTCTTTTATACCAAGGCCTGTATGGAAAACTGCTTTTCATAAACTGCTATCCCTTATGCATTTGAAGGTCCATTGAATAGAAGATTTTTGGAGTGAGTCTTTGATCAAAGAATTGAGCTCATCTCCCTTAAAGTGACAAAAATTAGGCAATTAATTTAATGTAATGTACTCAGTAGTAGCTGCTTACATCATGTTTTTCTATGGAGCACTGTTACTAATAACTTGTCACAGAAATATGAGACTGCCTAAGAAAGCACATTTGTTACCAAGTGAGCGCTAAACATCTACAACCAAAACCTGAGTGTGGCTAACAGATATTAAAACAAATAAACTAAAAGCTTTGTGTTAAAGTTTAGGTCTTCTTTAAGTTGCTATTGAAGCGGTGTTCACATCTTGAAGAAAAGTAAGTATAATTGGAGAGCAATTCTCAAATCCTAGAAGGGTAAAAAGATGTCATTTGTTTATCATGAAAGGCTGCTATTCCAACTACTAATCTTTCTGTCCTAGGAAGTGTCTTATTCTCTTTTCTGTGTTGGAAAGCTGCCTAACAAATGTATTTTCCAAGACAATGAAGGAAGCAGACCTCTATTCTTTCTTATCAATTTAATCTCTTTCATTTAGCTGACAATGTCCTCTTGTAGGCTAGGTCTCTTTCCACATGAATTACAAAGTGACAAGTTACTTTTTTGCTTTTTCCTTTGGGTTTTTTCCACACTAGAATCCTAAAAGGCAATAAAAAGGTTTATTTGCACAGATATTATTTTTAACCATAAAAATACATAAAAGAGACAAAGTCTTCAGTGCTCTATTATTGTAAAACTTGTGTAGATTGTTATTATAATCATAATTATTCTCACATTTTATCATTCAATATTTTCACATTCCTCTTTAATTAAAAAATTACTCAGAACAGAGTACAGAGAAACCTGGTGTCTCTTCTTACTTCTGTAATGAATTCACTTCTGAACCCTGATTAAGACAGAAAGATTTTAAGATTTTGTCATGGAGCTGAATTAATTACAAATCACATATCTCTTTCTGCCTCAGTTTCCCCTTTTGTAAGGTACTCATTGTTTTGTAAAACTGGCTTTTTTATACCACAATCTTTATGCAGAAAAAAAATGTTGTCCATGTTAAAAGACTGTCCAGATAAATCATGTTAGTAACAAGAAAAATTACTCTCTGGCTACTGGAATTAAAAAGTGGACAAGAACTCTTCATTCTACCTGTATAACAACATTGCTCTTTCAATCACTAGGAGATGTGAGAAAGAAAAATTAGGAAAAAGCCCATTACAAGCAACAAAAAATATGATTAGTTTAAAAAGACATAAAATTAAAATCCTATGACATAGAAATAATTCAATGGCCTTCACAAAATAAAGCATTCTTCTTGTCTCCCTGCCACCAACCCCCAATACAGAACTGACTAAACAGAACTCAAAAAAAAAAAAAAAAACCAACCCAAAACAACCCCCAAAAAACCCAAAATAACAACAAACCAACCAAAACTAAAAACTGTTCTAAAACAGAACTTCCCTTCCGTGGAAGATTTATATTTATTTATTTTTGAAGTTAATCCATAAATATGCTGGAGTGTAAAAGGCATACCTCCCTCTAACTACAGACACAAAGGTTCAGAATGGACATAAATGTTGACATTTTTTGTTAGAAATCTTCCCTGGGGCTGGGGGTGGGTTGGGGAATACACTTTAAGGCTTAGAGAGTCCATGGCAAACCATCTTGCTGCATTCATGGCCATGTGTTGAGCTGACATTTTGTCTACTGGACACTGAGATAACCCTAAAGAAACTCTAAAACACACTGAGGCTGTCCACATGCAGAAGCACTACTTTTTCTGCAGAGATGTTTACCTCTGTTATCTTCAGTCCTCTCTGAGACCACCAGTCTTGGAAAATGGATGAGGAGAAATGGGGTAAGAGTTGGGTCCTGCAGTGTTCGTCATGTGACATCAACCTTGTTGTCAGTCGTTATGAATTTGTCATTATGAATTTGTCTCACCTAAGTTCCTACCCACAGAAAAGGTCAACTGAATAAAGAGAATAAATAAATCCTTTTTTTTTTCTTCATCAGTGAGATGTCGATAATATGCACAGGACTGTCCAGTAAGCTGTATGATGTTCACCACAGTGAGCTTCATTGCCCGAGAACCAAACAGCTACAGCTGTTTGTAGCTACAAACAGCTACCACATAATTGTTTTCATTTTACATCAATACTTTTCAACAATTTTGGGGAAATAAAAAGTTGAAGAGGAAAAGAGAGAAGTAATTTGCTGTCACTTGCCATTTGCTTGCATGAAAACTCTGGGGCATTGCCTGCCTTTTGATTCAACTGTTCCCTTGGCATAGGAATACACTTGAACAAATAGGAAATATAATGAGAAACATGCTTCCTCATGGTATTTCCAATTGGAAATAGCACAAGGAAAAAATGCTTTATCACTTTATTCCTAAATAGAAATAAACTAAGAAAGCTTGTTCCTCATAATGTTCCCTGACTGCTTAAATAGGTGGACATATGGTGGAGGAACCTTTTCAGTGGGCTTCACTGGGACGGTATGTGATTCTACTGCCCTGGTAGCTCACTCATCGTCTGGAGAAGTAGGTGATACATACAAGAAACAAACTGAATTCACATCTAAAACAAGTCATACGAAGTGAAATAAGCCTCATGACCCAAGGTCTCAGGGTGTCTACTTCAGAAAATTGTTATGATGCCTGCAGAGAGAGTGTATTAGAGGCTAGAACTGAAGAGTCAGAGAGGCAGATATCCTACAGCCAGTGTGTCTTAAACTATGAGTATTGTTGAAAATCAGGGTTGATTCTCTTCTCATTCCAGCTTTATTCAGTGTAACTATTGATCTGCCTGCTATCAGAGAAAAGTGACAGGCTCACAGTATCTTAAGGAAAGGAAAATTCTCAAATATATACATTCAAGATATGCAAAAATTATATCAACCACATTCATTACTGGAATTAAATTGATGAAAACAGCTTGACAGTCATGCTAGTTTGGGAAGCAATCTGCTACCATCCCATTGCCGTTGAAAAGAGACTATTTTTCTTTTACTACTGATATTGGGGATTTGGCTTAGTATACACATTTTTGAAAATACTGAAATATTGATTGGCTTTATTTGTATCCATTTGTCTTTCCTGTCATTGCTTCAGTGAAGAATCCAGATAAAAAGCACCTGGCAGTAAATTTTTGGGGAGGTATTTGCACACTTTCTGCTGGGCAAATCCATTAAGTCTGTTTCCATTGTTATCCTAATGATTAAGTTTTGTTTGTTCCCACTATTAATTGGAATTCCACCTTTCACTATCTCCCAATTACCCTGGAAATTAAGGAAATGCAGAAGAAGTAGTAGTTTTATGTCTTGCTTGATTGGCCCTGGTAGAACTTAGGGCTGTTTCAAGCCAGTCTAACTCCCTTCAGTTCCACAGTGCAGAAGTAGTGAAGGCTCTATCAGATCTCCAGTATGTTGTCCTGGTAACATAACCTTTCCCTGTGTCTCATGTTTTATCTTGGGATCCTTAGCAAAATGGGATAATTTGTTACTTATTTATTTATTTAACTATTTAACCTTTGTAATGGTGTGATCCCAACCTATGCTTCCAAAACTCTTTACCTGTATCTTAATTGCTATCTTCCAACTTCAGACATATTAAGATATGCTTTAATTCAGAAATTTCTAAAAATGTTTCTTGGACCCAACATTTAAAAACTAAATAATACCAAGTTATTGTGAAATCAAGGATGCACCAAACCTCTCAGAGAAATCATCATCCTTATGTATTAAAAACACATAAAAAGAGTGCTCTGTAAAACAAGTGTGACAAAACTATTTCACCTTACTTATGCATTTAACAAATTTTGCAGCACTGATTTTGACCAAGAAATATGGAACAATAAGCTGGGGGAATTACCTCCATGATATTGTGTTCTTGTTTGTCAAGTTTTGTGATAAATAGTGCACGTAGTTTTATAAAAAGATCAAAATTAGACATTGATTATTTATTTTGTTTCCTTTGTGTGACTACACATATGAACTCCACAGAAATGTAAGCTTCTTACCTCACATTCACAAAAATGGTTTCCGTACCATTGTGTTGTCTATTGGCCATGGAGGCAAAACATTTTAAGTGCGTTGGTGGAAAGTCCATGGCCAGTAGCGTCTATTCTGCTGTAGCTGATTTTTATCATCAGACTGATCCAGAGGGGCTTTATAGCATGGGTGGTTGGTCAGTGAAGGATTTTTGCTACAGAATCACTTTTCTGAAATGAGTCTGCATTAGTAGCTCCTGCATCACCCGGCATTTCATCACCACACTGGAGTAATAGAAAGAAGAGGGCACCTAAACATTGTTTTAGAGCAGTGGATTTGGCAAAATAGAAAAAGGAGTGACATAAATGAAGCTGATATCTGCTCTGGACAGTTCTCATCGATGTAAGATCCCTAGGGATGGGTGTCAGTTTTATGTTAAGGGCTGTCCCTGTTGCACATTTTGCAACAGGCAAGATGCCTCTGAGTCAGAAGTACCAGAAGCCTTATAGGCATAGCAGAAAGGAAAGGCTGTGTGGGTTTTTATCTTAGATTGCTAATGGGGTCCTGCCTTTCAAGCATCTCTCATACACTTCGTTAACAAAATTTCCAGAAAAACTTTTAGAGAAATAGTTTGAATACATAAAGCTCAATCTCTCAATATCCTGTGTTTGCAAATCATGCAAATCAAAAGTTTCCTAAATAGCCCTTTAACATGCACTGCAAGTATCAACCAGGTTCTTTAAACAGTCTCAGCAGCCCCACGAGGAGGATACCCAACCTTACTGAATGATTTTCCGGAGCAAACATGTTATAAACTACTCAGATTTATTAGGTTTTGAAAAGCTTATTAGAAGAAGATAAATAAATGTTACTTTTTTATAATCTAGTATGTAATCATATACAAATACATTACAATAAACTTGTTCCCCTCCACACCCATTTTCATCATTGGAATGGAAATTATGATATTAACACTTAGGAGAAAAAGTTGCATATGCATGCACTGAGGAAGAGTTCACATAATGGTTTGTAAGGCATATCAAATTTATTCTGTGAGGTAGACAAAGGTCTTTTAAAGGTCTTACTCCACTTGTGGAATGAATTTCTTATCATGTATAAATTCTGTGCAACACATTTCTTTTTCCAGGATGTGGTTTGTTTTCTGAAAGGGGAGAGAAAAGCTAAATATTTCCACTCCTGTATAATAGAAAATCCTCTGATTTCAACAAGATCACACCCTGAGTGGCTAGTTAATATTGGAAACATATTAAGGTACACTGTTCTGAAAGATGACTTCATTCCAGCAAAGCTTTTCTAACCAGAAACTGAGTGAATAATTTTGCAAAGAAAGAATAGCCAAAGAATAATGGCAACTTTTAGAGGAAAGTAAGTGTAATTTTGGGAAGCAACCTCAAAGTAAATATAAAAATGTTACAAATCCTATAAAAAAAAAAAAAAGACAACCAAAAAAAACCCCCAAAACCCCACCAACCAACCAACCAACCAACCAAAACAACCAAACAAAAAAAACCCAAACCGAACAAAACAAAACAAACAAAGCAACCACTCAGAAGCTGTTTTGTGTTTGTTCATAATTACATTTCCTTTGCTGAAGACTTAAATATTTTGAATTATATTTTATATAAGAAGCTTATGGAACCTAGTAAAGGGCACTAATTTTTTTTTTAAGAAAAAATGAAACAGATAATCTGATAAAACAGAATTAAGCTTCTTCCAAGGACATCTTAGGACATTAGAATGATTCAGTAATACAAGCCCAAAACACCATGATGTCATGAAGAGGGTTTCCGTCGGCTTCAGCGAGCTTCCAGCTGGGCTCACAATGATTAATGAAGCTGCTGAAAGGGGAGGTTATTTAGCTTGCAAGCTTGCTGCTCTATGCCATTGCCCCTCTCCCAAAGTGAGCTGCATCCCCTCACTTTAGGAAGTTGGCCTGTGTGTAACCCTCTCTCTATGTGTCTGCAAGGACAGGGGGTCTGGATGATGCTGAAGAAACCATGCTCAAGTGGTGGGAATGAAGGGAGAACCCCCTCTATTCTGAGGAATGGTCTTGACACAACTGAAGCAATTGCTAAAATGTAATTTGTTGATTGTAGTGTCAAATGGAGGCTGATTCCTATAGCTCAAGTCTTGACTATTTTTAAGTAATTAAATGAGGCAGTTGCACTTTTCACAACCATTATGAGACAAATTCTACTCTTTGATTTGTCAGAGGAGGCACCATTATTTTCTTCCTGCATGTTCAAGTCCTTCATGCAGCTGTATATATCATTTTACATATCCACTTTTTAAGACAGCAATATCACTGTTCCACACTATTAAAAATGCCACATTCTATTGCGGGCCAAGAAGTAAAATAATTACTGCGTATAGTTTACAACATTTTTAAATTATATTCAGATTACTTGGGAGATAAGGCCACAGTTATTGCTATTGATATTGGTTTTGTTACTTATAGATATTTATCATGTTCTTTAGCAAACCGTTCTGGTTCAGTCTTCTCTGGTTGAAAAGACATGGCCACAACTTGTTAGATTACTACTTTATATTTAGTAATGCACCCAGGTTTGTCATTGACACTGATCTATTAGTAGATAGCAAAGCAATTGGATGATGACGTGGCCTTGGCAACTTGGGACTTTATTGCCTTCCAACTGGACTATAACATGATCTATCTGGCATGAAAAAACCAGTCTTTAGGAAATTACAGTTAGGACAATAATGTCTACAAATATGTCTACAGCAACAGACATTTTCACGAAAGCAGGATTCTTTGCGTGGCAGCCTTGTCCTCTGATCACCATGCTGCTTACCCATTGAGTATTGCATACAGTTAAGATTTCATGCTTATCTGCCAGGCCTAATTTGAGGGCTGTAGATCCTGAAAGAGATTATTTTTTTTCAGGATCCCAACCACTTTCAAATACTATTCTCCTCAGGTATAAGTAAATGATGTGTTCTGAAAACCGGGTTTTTTCATTCGGTGAAGAGTGAATTTTAGTATTAACCAAAACCATTTCATGTATTTCCAATCCAGGTGAAAGACATAGTTTTTCAACCTTCACTAATAACACCTACACACCATAAATATGCCTCCCTATGAGTACTCCAGCATCCCTAAAATGCAGAAGAAACCTCTCATGACAGTTCTTAGCAATGCTGCTTTAGTCATTCTTGGATGGCTCACACAAATCTGAAGAGAAATGGACATAAAAGTGCTGTCTGCAGAGCTAGTTCTAATACCAGAAACATCATGGCCATGTTAATTTGTTCTGCCTGGGCTAATCAGCCCTGTTGAGACATGCCTGTATTAGCCCACATGTCACCACAGTGGCACGTTTCCTGGACTCCCCTTTGTGTGCAGCAGGTCATTCAGAGTCGGGCTGGATTTCTCTCCATTTCTCTGCCTTGTGCAATGCCAACATACCAAGTGGTGCCTCCACAGCAGTTGAGTAAGAGGAATTACCTCTGGATGACTTCCCCCTTGTTCTTACCACATCCATTCAAAGTAAAAAGAGATCATATGCACACATTATGTCAGAAAATTAGAACACCGAAACCACAAATGCATCACTTATACCTAGTAAAGAGTCATACTCAAAATCCCCTAAACATCACAAACTCTTAACTGTTACATTTGATGAGATGCAACCTTTCCATTTCATGAAAACTTCCACAGCCTCTCAATAATTTTCTGTTCTACAAGAGAATGTATAGCAAGGTAAAGAGCTGTTATGAACAAAAATACATCTAGGTATAGATACTTCCAAATATTTTCTAGGAAATAAAAATGTTAAAAACTGTAGCTCATATGTAAAGATTTCAGTTCACTGTTGATCTTTTATGTATTTGTAGTTACAATGAAGTAGAAAATTATGACCAGAAGAAAAGTCAAATTTGTTCAAAAAACCTTGAAATCAGTTCTGCACAGTTGAAATACATTGTACATGTTGTTGAAGCATCTGTATGCTTCTTTGAAGCAATTTCTACATAAGAACTTTGCATTTTTCCCTTGCAAAAGGACTGTATCCAAAAATTCTCATCTTGGTCTAGCAGTGAGTTTCCACTGCTTCTTTATGAAATCATGTACATGGTGTAGCCTTTCACCAGGAGTGATCTGACTGGATAATAGAATCCCTTCATGTATAATGTTTAGAAAATCTAGACTGCTTAAGTTATTAGATTTTCCAATTTTTTTTTCCCTCTGAATCTTCACTTGGAACTGCAGTTCCTCATTAGAACTGTCCAAGTAAGGACGTGAAGCAAGCTTAAGGCTTGCTTTGTTCTTGAGTCTTGCTTTTTCCCCCAGCTGTGAATTTTTCCTGTCTTCATGGGAAGTTTAAAGTTCTGATTATTTCTTTTATTATACCTTAAGTTAGATTTATAAGAAAGTCCGGAATTTCCCATGATTCCCTATGAATCACATCTTTCTTTCTTTTTTCTTTTTTTTTTTTTTTTTCCTAATTTTCTCTGCCTTTTCCATTTTTTTTATCAGTATGACATAAGTCTGCTTTTTGTCATTGTCCTGGTTTGGGTGAGAACAGAGCTGGTTCTGTTCAGCGATTTTACTTTTCAGTTCAGTACTTCTAACTAACTGAACTTTCTAAAGTTAGCAGCCTGTTTTCACAGAGAGTGTCTGCTGCTGGCAGTGATAACACCCCATGGTTAGAGTTACTGCGAAGGGTTGGTGTGCAGACCAAGGCCACTGCTGGATCCTGTGTACCCACTGGGGGGTGCAGGAAAGTGAAAGGCTGCACCTGCAGGGAGGAGCAAACAGGACAGGTGACCCCAAACTGACCAACAAGGTATTCCATCCCATATACATCATATTCGGTATAAAGCTGAGGGATCTGGAGGGTCTATAGCTTGCTTGCTTGCTCACTTGCTCTCTTTCTGGGGGCTCCCGGGCTCCTCTCCCCTCCTGGACCACTTTGCCAGTTTTGCTTGTCTTGGCTCAGGTCCTCTTTCGGTTCCTTCCTTGGAGCATCCAAGGAGGACTCTGTCTGTTCTGCCTTTGATCATGATCTGTGTGTTCCTGAACCCAGTACCAGAATCCAGCTGCTGAACACAGCTCCTGTCTGCTGCGGGGCCCAGTCTAGGACCCCCTGGTGCCTGCTCTACAACATCAGTGGTGACGGTGATGTAATTACCCTCAGGGGGGTTGGGTTTGATACTGGCTTTGTATATATTTGTAAATATTCTGGTTTTATTATTATTAACTTCCTTTTCATTAAAGCTCTTCTAGTTCCCTTTTCTAATCACTAAGTCTCTCTCCCTTATTCCCTTTCTCTTCCCCTTTGGGAAGGGAAGGGGGATAACAGAGAACATCTGTTATAGGTCTAAGGGGCTACCCTGACTTTAAACTATGACAGTTGTTATTGCTAGAATCTTGCTCTTGACTTGGCATAATTAAGAAAAAAAAATGTTTCACCATTATTCTTTTGATCTGATAAAAGTTTTAAAATCAGAATTGAATATGTGGAAGACTACTGATAATCTTATCTTCCACTTACAGAATAGTTTTGGGTTTTTTTCTGTAACCATGGTAGAGGGCCAGTTTAGGCAGCCCTTAGCCCTCAGCCCTCTCATTCCTGATGTTCTGAACTGGATAGGGAATGAATGATGTGATAAAAATAGCCTATCAAAAATGAAAAAAAAAAAGAAATGTGTGAGTTTTTTCCTTGTTTAGGTTGGTTCTTTTTTGTTGTTCAGTTTGGTTTTTTATGTTGTTTTGGTTTTATGTAGATCACTTTTGTGATATGTTCTACAAGTGCTTTCTCTTTCCTCCCTGTCCCGCCTCCCCAAGGCAGTCTTTGCCATCCAGCTGGCCCTGATATGCCCTGACCCATTTCCTCATGTATGATCACTGTGTGCCAGAGCCCAACTGGGACATGGGGGATGTGATATTCAGAGGTTCCTTGTGTCAAATGAGGAGTTTGGTAGTTAACTGTGGGATGTATGATATTCTGTACATCCAATTAGGATAGAGGAGGTGTGGGTATGGGGAAATGAACAGGAAATGTTAATTGGCTACCTAATATGAAATTTCAAACAAGGGGGTGCTCAAGATGATGTCTTTATCCAAAGATAAGGAGTTTCTGTACAGCTGGGACTCACATGCCAGATATGCATATTGTAATTTTGTAACCAGATCAGCCCTCCAGTTATAACTGACAGATAGGTTCAATTCTTTAGAAAAATAAATAGTCTTTCGTACTATAGGCTGGTTGTTAGAGCAGCCATCTAACGGGTGGGTAACCTGAGATGCATTTTCTGTTTGAAGGCAACTAAACCTACAACTGCTGCATACCACAGTATAAACTCCACAGAAAATCCTTGCATCCAAATGGCCTTAAAGATGAGCAGACACCTAGCTGCTATGCTTCATGTGAGGATGACAATGCTCTAGAACTTAGAAGAATTCTTCATACTTAATGCCTGTTTCCTGAATAAAAGTGTGGATATCTGCAGCCTCTCAGATCTGATACCAATTAGGTGGAGAGGTTTTGGAGATCACTCTCTTAACTGCCTGAATTTGCTCAAATTGTGGTTTGAGCATCTAGGTGCTATTTTGGAAATCATCTGACTTCACCCGTAAAAATCCAGGTTTTACCATAGTTTGCTCTATGTTGTTTTGCTACAACATAATTCTCTTGACACTTCATAACATGCTTCTTTTTGATAGCCTGGGCTTCTGTATCATTTTGGGGAGCTTCCACACTACAAAATTGACATTTTGCTGTCAATAAAGAAGCATTTTCTCAGCTTTCTTGTCTGCTTTTAGTATATCCACTACTCATGGCACTCAGGCAATGAAAACCTGCACTCTTTTGCTCTATCTGCTGTGTATCAAGTGATTTGGGGCAGCCAAATCATAACTGCCAAATTTTGAACTGTTTCATTTGAACTTATCTGATCAGAAAGTCCATGTACAATCTGCAGCTATCATTGCCAGTCCTGGCATGTTAAAAAAAAAATATCCTAACATTTGGGCACTAAGTACTTTATCAGGAGTTCTACAGAGTGTAGAGCTCATGGGGAACAGTTTGATCACACAGGCTGACCTTCTGTTTTAAAAAGGCTAATGGATTTTTCTGAAATAAAACCTATTTGAAATCCAGCAAAGCCTTAAAAAATGCAGCATTATTGAAAAATTCCTCAATGAATCCATAGAAGTTTTCAGTACATTGTTCTAGTGGCTCATTAACCCCACTGTCAAATAAATGCACCTAATTTTTAGCCTAATTTTGTCAAGCTATTGGATCTTAATACACTTTTGTTAGCTCGATTGAAGAGTCATCTTACTATGAAATTTCTGCTTCTCATGTAGATATCTAAGGACTGATATTAAGTTATCTCTTGATAAATTAAGTAGACCAAGTCTCTTGAATCTTGCACTGGAAGATATATTTTTCAATCTCATTTTCCAGGCTTTTCCCTAAAATCTCTATAACTTTTCAGTATTGTATCTTGCTTCTTGTATCCCAGATGAAACAGAGAAAGTTGTGGAGACTCTGGCATTGAAAAAACCACTCTCTAGAATGGTTTGAAAGCTCACTCTAATGTCCCCTACCATGTAAACAGCTTCTGTGAGACTGAAGGAAGATTGTAGATCAGTGCCTTTTCTTTCCTATAAATGTCTCCCCTGATTTTGGCTGAACATTTCACCTTTCTAATCATTTTTAGGCTTACTTTACAGCCATCCAATGGTGGTTTTGATCACAAATAAAATAAAGGGTAAAGTTCAGGTAGCTTCCATTTTGTTTAAAATAACTTGGCTTTTTGTTTTCCACTCAGTGGATAGAATGTGTTCTTCTCCTCATGGGTTTTTAGAGCCAAATCTTCCAGCCAGAGACTGTATCTGGCACAAACCATCCCTGCACTTTTTATATCCTTGTGGTCTGGCTTATCAGCTCGCTAGAAAATTCTGTTTCAGTGAGTGATTCTCATTTTATCATGGATCTTTTTCTGTCCAATCTCAGGCTATTTTCTGAGGGCATATTTGCTATGGACTGAGGAATATTAGACTGTGGCATGACATAAAAATAGAGATTGAATGGTATTACAGAACATTACTTCTTGTGTAGATTATTATAGAAAGGTGTAGAGATTTAGTTGAAGGACTCCTATTAGTAGCAGTAAAACACTCAAAACTAAATGCTTGTGCAAGGATTAGGAAGTCTGCAGATATGTATATTTTACTGAAGGTGCTGTTATGCAGTATCACACAGCAAAGCCCTCTTTTTCTACAGACATAAATAGGCAGCTTAAGAGGAAATTTCCTCCCTTTTTCCTGATGGAGAGCATCCATGATGTTCAGCAGTGTCACTTTGATCCAGGAGAAGATATTCACCTCTAATCATTCAAAGCCAGTAAAAATGGAGAGAAGATAAACATGGAGGAGCTTCTCCTGACAGGTCTCTTTCTCTCTCTTTTCTTCAGCAGTGTTATGAAGTGAACAGTATGAGAGCTGAGCAGAATGAACATAAAGATAATCAGGTTCTTCCACTTCTCAGAGGAAAAGGCAGGGGCATGGTAGCCTCAAAGTGAG
Organism: Ceryle rudis; assembly: GCA_033439905.1. Taxonomy (NCBI): domain Eukaryota; kingdom Metazoa; phylum Chordata; class Aves; order Coraciiformes; family Cerylidae; genus Ceryle; species Ceryle rudis. The sequence goes on from JAAGNO010015598.1 coordinate 60,784, forward strand.
ATCCAAATCTCACAAAAGGTCTGGGACTCATGGGAGCCAGTGCAAAAGAAGGGTCCTGAGATGACACTCCATTAGGTTAAAAGCAATTTTAGTAAAGACTGGGAGCAAATGTTTATCCTCCATGTAAATCTCCGCACCCATCTCAGCCCTTGCTTCAGTGACCACAGTTGAAGGTGACAGGAAGAGCTGGAGGCAGAATGAGAAGCTGATCATCCTCTGTTTGTGACAAGGTATTTCAGAGAACTGATTTTGGTGAAAGAGAAGCTCAAGATCTTGTGAACTGTGAAAGATGTGAAAATCTGTGTCTTGACAAAAGAAGCAGAAAGGAAGATCAGTGGGGTTTGGGAAGTGATGTATGTGACATGGGAAGCAATGCAGAAGAATGGCAATCATCTTCAGGTAGCACAGGGGACAGTGACAGGAACTGAGTCAAGGGCCGTGGTGTGTGTAGTGAAGATGGGTGTGAATGGAAAATTTTCACAGAGAAGATACAGGATTAAGTTGAATTAGGAAAGTACACATGAACTGTATGTAGGTGAGGAGAAGGTATGACAGCAGACATCCTCATCTGTTTCGCACTTATCAATCTCTTGACACTTTAACTGAGACAAACAGCAGTGGCAACTAGTTTCAGCAAAGGTGTTCAAAAGGGTACAAATTAAAACCAAACCAATAATTTAACAATTCTTACCACAAATTAATCTTAGAGATATTGTTAAGTTTTGTGATTATGCAAAGGATTCACTCTGAAAGCCAGAATAAATATGCCAGCATCTATTTCAGAAGAAATACATAAAAATTATCTTTGAGCAATAATTGCTTTATTTAAATTATGTTTACTGGATGTCAAGGTATAACTGGAGCTTTATAATTTAATTAAAGATTAAAATATTTTAATGATACTTTCCCAAAATTGAAGAATGTATTGGGCGAATTGATTAGAAACTAGAAAAGTACAAAGCAATGAAGATTCAAACATAAAAAGAGAAATTAAAGTGTGATATGAAATCTCATCCTGTCTAATACTGATTCCTTTTATTCACGAAGGATGAAGTTTAAGGTGTTGCTAATAAAATTAGCATCTTTAAAGGCTATAAAATAATGTAGCATTGCAAAATTGTAACAGATTACTAAATTTTAAAAACTCATTAGGCACATTTAAAAAATATTGCATCTTTTTCTTTTGTTTTTCTTCACAGAAGTGTCTGTTGTTCATACGTCAAGAGGAATACTGAAGAGTAACTCAACCTTTTAGTCTGTAGCTCTGATAATATCTCACTTTACTTGCAACAGTAGCTACAGCAGTACTTTACATTATAGGGAGCAGTAGTTTACTTCATCAAATACTATAGGATTACATGAGGAGTTAAAATACAGAAATCACTACCAACTCTGATACAACTCTGATACTCATCATAAACATATAAACATTATTCTTTGATTGGACTTCAGAATAGCCTGAAACTCTTTTTTTTTTTCTTCTTTTTTTTAAATATAAGTTTCTGCCAAAGTCACTTGAACAGGAGAAATATGTTATTACAGCTTTTGTGAACAGAAACTGTGCTTGAAAAACATGTATATTTTAGTTTAAAGTCCAGGTTCTGTTAATTTCCCTTACTTGGGTTGTGTCTGTCCATGGAACCAACTAAAGTAACTAGAATTTGGCCATACGTTTGGCCTTACACAAAACTGAAAAACATGCCACAAAACTGTGGGTTTAAGTCTGCAGAGTTATGCCGCATTCGCACCTTTATGAGGCATGGCTTGCAGCCATGCAGAATGAAGAATGTGTGGAGTTCAGGAACCCATGGAAAAATCCTTCTAAACCCATAGGTCTGGGTCTTGTTGAGCATAAACATTGACATTTTAATCTGAAACATTTCACTGAAGCAGACTTCAAGTACAGTGAATAACATAAAGACTGAAAGGTTCTGTGTGATGCCAGATGCTGTTATTTTCAACAGCAATGACAACACAAAAAATGCAGGCATATACCTTCTTCCCTCCTTTCTTTTTGCACTTTTCAATTCTTCCCTTCTCTTTTTTGTCTTTTTTTTTTCATTTTGATTTTTGAAAAGCAGAGAAATGGTTGAAACAATAAAATAAATATTGTCTGTGGGAAGCACCTTTGATGGGCTCAGAAAAATGGGTCTCATTGCATCACCATTTCTCAGAATTCCTCAGATCTGTGGCCTTATGATGGTGCCATTGAAATTACCTGGAATCTGCAGAGGAGCGAACAGTGCATTAATCAGTAATAATATTGATATTGGTATCTTACTTTGCCAGGGGACTTGTAGCATACAGATCATTTTTCCCTAACTCTCCAAATACATGTTCCTCTCCCAGTCACCTGCCTCCATGGTAGTAGGTGTGAGACTCATGCCTCTGCAGGTGTTATACATTAGAGGGACTATTTTTCTAACAATTTGTCTTCATTTTTATCTCACCTGGACCTATAGACATAGCATTAACATAAAGACCCTTTTGTGCAGTGTGATATGAAGGAATTTCAGGCCCTGGAGTTACTTCTAAACAAATCAGAAAAGACTTTTTTAAACACTGGTATCTATTTCCCATAGCAATGAATCACCTTTGTGGTAAGGGTAAAGTCATATGGTGCCATGAATTGTGTCTCAAAATGCATATGAATGCATGTCTTTGGTAGAAGGTCTCTTTGGTTATTAGCATTTCAACAGAGTGGAACCCAGTGATGATACCAGAGAAGAAGGAAAATCTGCCTGAACATGATTTCCAGCATTGGCCTAGCTTGATAATAAATGAATAGCTGAACAGAAGGAAATAATGTTGATCCTTCAGAATGACTAGGGGCTAGTAAATGTGAAAAAAACCACCAAATCCTACAGTATTTCAGCCAGATGGCTGCAACTGTATTGGCCTCAGGAAAGATAACACCCACTGGCAACATCATTGCACTAAAAAGAGGAAAAACCTAGTTGTCCTCTGTCTCTTCCTTCTGAGTTCCAGAGGGTCTCCTCCGTCCTGACTGCCTAGATGTGAAGCTTAGCCAGATTTTTATTGCTCCCTGGTTTGCATCCCTTCCAAGGCTTCCAGCCATTTCATGGCCTAAGTAGGCAGGACAGCATTTGTAATCCACTTGGAAGAATGCTGTCATCCTTGGGGATTGTGTTTTGCCTTCTCCGGCATGGAGGGATGCCCAGCAAGAACCATGCCAGGCAGCTCTCCAGAGTCTCAGAAACTCTGCCCTTAACGTAATAAGGGAGAGCTTCTAACACCAAGAGGATGCTACTGGACTTCCTAAGGCTGAGCCACTCTCCCACTTGCTGTCCTGTATTTTGGAAACAATGGCAATAGCTGGTGCTGCTTCCCATGTTTCCAGATAAGTGTTCCAGAAGAAGTTTCTTTCCATGTTCCAATGCATGATTAAAGACATGCTTTGAGCTAGCAGGGAACACAGTGGGTTTTCTCCATCCAGCAACAGCAAAATAATCTCAGCTCCTGAGAGTTTCTTATCTCCTCGTTGTTTATAATAATGTCTCTAACACTATTATGTTGTGTTTATCTAGCTCCTAAACATAGATATAAAAGGCAGGGTGAGCAGAGTTGTCTCTATTGGCATCATCAGGAGGTGCAATAACTTTCACCACAACTAAATTCTATCCAAAATCTGTGCTAAAAATTACTGTATAAATATTTCCTTCTTTAACATGGTAAATATATATCACTCTGAGATGCTGCAGGAGATGAAAAAAATATTTCATATTTGTTTTTCTACTTAAGTACCACAAGCACAGTCTTCAATAATGTAAGTTATCTGCCTAAACAGTGGGAATTTCCTTTTGAATTGAAAGAGTACAAAAATTAATGGCCTATTTTGCTATCCTTTCTGTCATTTAAAAAATATCCAAGGCTACATTCAAGTTTAATACATTCCTATGTCTTATTGCAGTTCTGAATGAATGTTTATGCGTAAGTTATCCCCAAATAACAGATTTGGAAGGGAAATACTGACCTAATGGTACAAACTGTGTTTCTGTAATAGAGGACAAATTAGTACTCCTGTATTCTAATGGTTTTTTTTATAATCTGGTAAAAGCTATATCCAAATCTATTAAAGTTTGAGCAACTCAATCATTCAAACCGAAAGCATTTGCAAAATATTTTGCCAGTTTCACAGGGGCCAAATCTTGCTCTTTTGAGAAACTTTTATGTAGGTATGAAGTTCTTTCTGAAATCCCCCCCCTGAAGCTAAGATGCTTCACTAGAGAAAGTTTTGACAAACAATTGCTGTGAAAAACTGGTGTCAGTGGCAAGAAATACTGGTGTCAGTGGCAAGAAATACTGGTATATATGAGCTGTACAAGAAGCTTAGCCTCTTTGTCAGCTTTCCATGATCCTGGAGAAATATACCTGAAAGTAAAAGTAATACTATCTGTATTCTGTATACTGGAAGTTGTACTATCCTGTATTCACATTTTAATACATTTGTATCTCCTTGTTTCTCACATATTCCCCTTTTCCCAAATACTTTGCTAATTTTTCATTGAAAACAGGACTCTGTTAACTCCAGGAACATCAACCATCACACACCAGTTATGGCCTGAGCTCAACACTCCAGCTTTATATGGCAAAAGACTAAAGTAATTCCCACTCTTAAACACTTTGTCATATTGGGGGAACTGTGAGCCTGACCGTGCAGCTCTTATACATGTGAGTAGTCCTTGTTGTCCTTATTTAAGTAAGAGTTAACCACTTGTGTGTGTAAAAGTTGCAAGGTGAGTCCCTTTGAATATCATTATCACAAGTGTAATAACTGTTTTGATGAAACTCTTGGGTTATCTTTTAAAAACCAACCCATATTACCTAATGAAGAAATCTAGAGGAAAAAAAAAATACATTAATGTTGCATTTTAAAGCAGGCAAAAGTCATATAAATGTTGCCCAAGATTTTTGATTGAGTAATGTACTTTGGAATAACTTGCTGTGATTCTTTGGCAGAACACTGTTTATTGTTCAAGTGAAATTTTTCACAGTTAATAAGATGGTCAGTTACAGGTATTGAAAATATTTACCCTGCCAAATACCACAAGAGTGAAAACCCTCAAGCAGGTTGAATAACGAAACAGAAATTGGTCGAGAAAACTGCTGGACAGCTGGTGGAGAAATTCCCAGAATATTATTTGACCAAAATTGAAACTGAGTTTATTGATTACAAACCAAACAAACAGAAAAACTTACTGTTGTCTATTTTCTGAAGGTTTTGCTACATTATTTGCAAGGAACTGTTTGACTAGCACTTAATTAGAGCAAAACTGTTTGTTGGTTGTTCTTTTCTTTTTAAAGAAGATGCTACAGTTTATCCAGATATTTCTCTTTGTGCATAGCCTGCTTTCCATTGGCCATATGATACCATCAGTGTTTAAGCAGATTCTCCAGTGATGTCAATGGAAAATACTGCTTAGAAAGCTCTGCTTAATTTTTATTGCTTTACAAGCAGAGAGAGTATATGAATCACAGCACTGAAATTGCACTTGGACACTAAAGAAATTCTGCATGAGTATGTAATGATTCAGGCTGCTTTCAGGAGCACAGCCTAATATGGACCAACACTGCGAGTGTAACCGAAAATACAACACAGCTTTACTGCAACAGTTTACAAATGATCTTCACATATCCTAACCCTGTGGAAGGTGGGAAAATATTTTTCTGATATTGGGGCCTCTGGACTTTGCCCACTTCCGACAATCTGAACTACATCTTGGTGATAAGTGACTAAAAACACACTGACACTTCCACTGAAATCTCGTGTAAAAACTGTATTCATATTCTGCATTAAATTCTGAATAAAAATACACATCTTCATTGTTTCCATGAATTTCAGAGAATGACCATGGCAATAAATAATTCTCATTTTACCATGGCCTGTGAATATGTATCTCAGAAAACCTAAATCCAAATCTGATTTAAATCTGGAAGGACTCAGCAAGAACAGCAGCAGAAGTCTTGCTAAGTAAAATATATTCGGCCAAAAGTGAATAATACATTACCCCAACAACCAATCTTCTCTTTCCAGTGAAACCAGCAACGGGACTCTTATACAAAGCCTGAATATGGTATTTAAATCCTGAGGGGAAAAAACAAGAAGGTGGCATTTAGTATATACTAGTTCCAGGGCTAAAGTATCCATACTTTGGTATACTGGGTTGGTTTTTTTAAATTAACATGTTCCTCCCCACCCACCAAAAAAAAAGAGAAAAAAAAAAAAAGAAAAAAAAAAAGAGAAAGGGATAAAGAGGGAAAAATATGAACTATGGTGTTGTTTAAATTCAGATCGGTGTTTTACACTTTAGTTCTATTGTGTTCAGCCTACTTAGCCACTGAATGCGGCTGAGATGCTCAGGACTTGCAAGTATACCCACCCCGCTTCTAGGTACAATTGTAAATACCGTACCGCTAAATTTTCAACCAGGTTAATTGTGTAAGGCATCTGGGAAGCCTCAGCTGATTCCTGCAGAGACGCTGTTTGTTCATGGTGCTGGGAAATCAAACTGTTAAAACAGAAGGAAAAATCAGGGGCAAACCATGATGGCTTTACCCAAGTGAGTAGCCCCGGAGATAAAAGGCTCAGGAGAGGATGCCAGGGCTCGTACAAAGTTTTATCTTAAGAAGCTTTGTGGAACCGCAGCTGCTTATCCCTCAGATCACCCTCTGAGCGAGCGACAAACCCCAGAGAGGAGCTCTTCCGCGGGTGGATACCTCAGTGCCGCTCTTCCTTTCCGCAGAGAGGCTTTGCGAGCAGAGCCCCCACCCCGTCCCCCTCACGCGCACGTCCGCATCCCGCGTCGCAAACTTCGGGCTTGCGGGACTCCGCCAGCATTTGTCGGGGATAGCTCTGTGTGTGTGTGTGTGTCTGTGTCTGTGTGTCTGTGTGTGTGTGTAGGGGCGGGGTGAGGTCTGACCGCTCAGAGTCCAGACCGGGCCGCTTGTAGAGGCCAGGGGGCGGTGGGGTACTCGGAGCAGGCTCCGCCGCCGTCCGCCCGCCGGCAGGCCCCGGGGGCAGAGGCCGTCCGGCAGCGGCCCTGGCGCCTCCCGGCTGAGCGGCCGCGCACTAGCCACCGCCTCCTCCGGGCCGGCCCGGGCTGCCGGCCAGTGGGGACGTCCCCTGGGTCTCGCCTTCCTTCGCGGGGGCCGAGAGGGGCGTTTGCCCGTTCGGGCTGCTTAAAGTGTGTCACGTTCGTGTTTCCCGCTTCCGTCCCTTCCCGGTACTTGGTAATCGTTCAACCAGCCACAGGCAGGGTTAACAATATCCCCGGTCGGACAGTACGTATTTAATATGCGAGAGTATTTGATGTTCATGGACAGAGCAACAATAGGAATGATCTTGCTTTATGTACCAGTTACAAGGTTTAATATCATTATATTGCATGCAATATTAGTTTTTATTAGTCGCCATTAACAAGATGTTTTCTACTCGAATTCTCATTTACTTCTTCAATGCAAAAAAATTATCTTTGTAAAAGAGAAAAACACATCTTCAAGTGTCAGCTATATTAAATTAAAGAACTGTTTACCCTTCCTAAGGAAAGCATATGTATCTAAATAGGCATCTTTTTCCGTTTGCATAGTAGATTGGAAATTAGCATTTTTGTTCATTTTCCTATGTATGCACAGCGCCTGGAAGAGTAATACTCCATGCATATCAGATCAGCCAGCCTACAATTTTTGTGCAATATATTATTTGGCAATCTAAAATTTGTAATTTGCATGAAATTGCTTAATTAAAATACAGTCACTCAGGGTATTAATTTCTCTGTCTGGCAGTTCAACGTACTAAAGGCGGGCTACAGAAAATGTGAAATCCTGTCAGATGTAACAGTAAAATATTAACAAAAAAAAAAAAAAATCCACTTCTGGCAACAAAGTGACAGAGTGATAATGCTTTTGCCCTGATTCCGGGTTCAAATACGAGCTTGGGTTGACATTGAAACCGGTGAGGAAATTTACAATAGCAACTCTGGCTTTTTGCCAATAAATCTGCATCACGGACCTTTCCTGGCGAAACCCTTTTCCCTCTCCCCACCCCTTTTACATTTTTCCCTACTAGCTAAGACGAAGAAGAAAAAAAATCCCATTTCTGAAACCCAAGTCCCTTACTATTTTCGGCAGCTTGCTTTTGAAATCAGCAACCCTACTGATAAAATGATCCAATCAGTCCTTCCCAGTTGTCAAGACAACAGTTCATAATTGTACCAGCTCTTTTCATTGCAGCTAGACATTTCATAAATAGATAATTCTCTAATTGATCCAGCCAATCCTATTTTGCATACCCTGCCAAACTAGGTAAGCCCGGTTTCTATTCTAGTACGGCAGCAACTTTCTGCAAAGACATGCAAATGAGCTTTATTTACCGCTTGCGAGAGGGGACGGAGGAAAAAAAAATAAAGAAAGAAGGATGGGGAACAACTTTAATTCTGTATAAACCAGGGCTCGGGGGGCGAGATGGACTGATTTTTTTCCGCCAGCTCCCACGTGTGTGCGGCATGCTCTGAGCGCAGGAACATGCGGCTCAGGACGGGTTGAATTCCATCCCGGCCCGTCGCGGCGCGGAGCGGACCGGTGCGGTGCGGAGCAGAGCGGAGCGGAGGACCGGCGTGCCGGGCAGCGGGCAGCGCTGGGCAGGGTACAGCTGACCCGGCTACCGCGGGGCAGCGCAGCGGAGAGAGGCATCCCATCGTCGGGGCTTCCCGAGGCTTCGCGTTGGCAAATTGCTTTCCCGTGTTTCTGAAATGAATTAAACATACAAGTTACTGATCTCCAGCACTTGGGGGAAATCCTATCTCTGAGAGGAAAAAAAAAAAAGGGGGGGGGGGGGACACGACTGGTCGCAGGCGCTGGCCCACGAGGGCTTGCCACAGCCCACACGGCTTTAGGAGTGAG
>JAAGNO010015599.1:3444-15741 GCA_033439905.1 Ceryle rudis
TTTTTTTTTTTTTTTTTTTTCTTTTTCCCCCCCTCCTTTTGCTGGAGTGAGACTTTGACTTTCCCCACTTACGCCAGTTGCCTTGGAGGCTTTCTGTAGCTTGCACTGAGACCCTCCACATGGAAGGGAACACTATTTTCTGTAATCCTGCAGTGAAGCTGGATTTGCAGTCCTTTGCCACTTGTCATGAGTTAACAGTAAAGCTTATGAATGTGGCTTTCATACCATATGAACACTTGCATCCTGTTGCTAGATAACAGTACCTCGGTGAAAAAAGCCATAAAGAAATGCCTGTTGACTTTAATCTACTGTGTGTATGTTTATATATAAAGTATTTTTACTGCAAATAATCATACTTTGTAAAGCTGAGTATTATTTGACTGTCAAATCTATTTTCAACCCTTATATTCTAGAATACCCCAAGAATGCATGGAAGTCATACAGATCAGTTACCCTGAGAGGATAGACATTGACTATTGTCTTTATTCTCATAATTTAGAAATCCATGCTGGAAAATGTATCTGGTGGACAAACTGTTCCTTAAATTGGATCAGCTCAGTGTAATTGGGGATATTAAACTGGGTTACTGGTTAATGACTACACTGAGTTGTATTAATATATATAGCAAGAATTTATTAGCAGCTGTCTAAAAATAATTTTTAGTATGCTAAAATAATTGTATTAATAGGGAGAGCTTAATTCATCTATGCCAAACTGAAGCTTCCTAACTGCTGATTGCCTTAAATCTTTGTAGTGCAAGGACAATACTTGAGTTTCTAGCATTTTATTTAAACATACATTAGTACTTATGCTTTCTTCTGTCATACATATGATCTTACAACTAGCACTTGCTAGAATGGGCTGTCCAGCAGTTCAAGTGACTCATATCTGCAATAATACTTTGCATGTTGAATGAGCAATGCATATTTGTGGCGAAGAAATACCCATCATTCTAAGGTCACTTGTGTTCAAGGTTTTTTTTAATTAGAAAATAAAATATTAAATGGATTTTTCTATACTTTTGATCAAACTGTTGTAATGTTTCAGTCATGAGGATTACATATTTATATTAAATAACAGATGTTGGACATCTTATTTGTACATAAGTTATCAGAAGTTTATATAGAAGAGAAACATATATGTAGAATTGAACATGCAAACACTTCTAATGTAGAATACGTACCATCGTTACTGGTTTTCTGTACTGTGGGATTGGAAATGTATTTCATATTTTTTACTCCAGGCTTCTGTTTATACCTCCAAGTTTCTACACTGTATGCAGCCTAGAAGCTTTACAGTTTTGTTGGGTTTGGGTTTGGTTTTGTTTTTTAATACTGTCACTTCTCTCTAATCAGCTGTTTGGAGACTGTCAATAAAATATACTTTTACATATTTGTCCTGGAATGAGAATGTATGTTTGAGGTCATATTTGTGATGATTTAAAGCATCATTTGCAGACTTGACAGTCTGCAGTGACAAGGCTTTTCTAATTGTATGCTGGGTTTTTACAGAGTGTTTCAGAGAGGAAGCAGTGCAGTTTTGACCTGGTTACGCTTAATGGACAGGTGCTATCACCTCAGAGCAGAGGAAGGTTCAGTGCAGGATACTAGGATGACTGCAGAAAGTTACTAAGGTCATATAGAAAGTGTCTGCTGCATGTCAGAATTTGAGGGTTTAGCAATGTACTTGGCTTCCCCTATTTCAAGGGGGATCACTGTTCTTAAAATGTTAAACTAAGCAATTTATTGAAGTCAGTACAGTGAGCTATTTCTCAAACCTAATGTATTTGAGCACGGAGGGGAAGATGGCCGCACATCCTGGTTTCAACTGGGGTAACTGGCTTCCTAGCCTCTGGTACAGCCCTGTGTTTTGGATTTAGTGTGGGAATTGGTGCTGATTCCATGTTGGTTTGCTTGTGGCTCAGTAGCACTTCACCTAAGGTAAGGATTTTTTGTATTCTCATGTTTTGCTCATGTGCAGGTGCACAAGAAGCTGGGAGGAAGCGTGACCAGGAGAGCTGAGGCAAAGTAGCCAAAAGGATATTCCATAGAATACCATTCTATAGCATTGAACATCCTGCTCAGTATATAACCTGGTGGGGAGTTGGCTGGGGGGATGGGTAGATTGCTGCTTGACATTGGTCAGCAGGTGGTGAGCAATTGTGCTGTGCATCACTTGTCTTTTCTTGGGTCTTAGAATCAGAATCATAGAATCGTTTTGGTTGGAAAAGACCTTCAAGATCATGAAGTCCAACCGTTACCCTAACACTGCCAATCTCACCACTAAACCATGTCCATCAGCTCCTACATGTCCATCTACATGTCTTTTAAATATCTCCAGGGATGGTGACTGCCACCTCCTGGTGCAGCCTCTTCTATTGCTTAACAACCCTTCCAGTGAAGTTTTTCCTAATGTCCAATTCATCTCCCATGGTGCAACTTCAGGCCATTTCTTCTTGCCTTATGTGTTACCTTGGAGAAGACTGCCCCCCACCTGGCTATAACTACCCTTCAGAGTGATAAGGTTTCCCCTGAGCCCCTTTCCTCCAGGCTAAACAACCCCCATTACCTCAGCTGCTCTTCATAAGACTTGTTCTCTAGACCCTTCACCGGCTTGGTTGCCCTTCTTTGGCACACTCCAGCACCTCAATGCTTTTCTAGTGAGGGGCCCAAAACTGAAGCCAGTATTTGAGGTGCAGCCTCACCACTGGAGCATGACTGGGAGAGCTGAGGCAAAGTAGCCAAAAGGATATTCCACTGAATACCATTCCACACCATTGAACATCCTGCTCAGTATATAGACTGGTGGGGAGTTGGCTGGGGAGTGGCAGATTGCTTCTCTGCATTGGTCAGTGAGTGTTGAGCAGTTGCATTGTGCATCACTTGTTTTTTCATATTTTGGCTTTGGTTCTGGGGGTTTTCTTGCTCTTTTTTGTTTGCTTCTTTTTTGTTGTTTTGTTTGGTTTTGTTTAGTTTTGGTTTTGTCTTTTTTTGTTGTTGGTTTGTTTTTTTAATATTAATTTTTATTCTTGTTATTAATTTATTATTATTATTTTAGTTTACTTATTAAACTGTTCTTATCTGAACCCATGAGTTTTACTACTTTTTTTTTATTTTGTTCCCCATCCCACTAGGAGGAGGAAGGCAAGAGCAAGCAGCTTGCGTGGTGCTTAGTTGCTGGCTGGGGCTGAACCATGACATCGTGTTAAGCCACAGAATACAAATTTAAAGCTTCTAATTTTTTCTAGAGATTAAGAATTGCTAACTTCTGTACAAAAACAGTGCATATCACACATTCAAAAGTCATGCCACTTTGGGTATTTCCTAAAGAGAATTTTACAAGGGCCACGACAGACTTGTTCTTGAAGTCTCATGCAGCAACAGCCTATGTAGTGACTGTGAAGTGACAGGTCACGTTGTAACACAAGGTGTGCCTCTGCCTCACCCCCATCTTTTAAAGATCAGTGGGTGTACTTTGACCGCTGTGTTCACTAGTGAAAAAGTTAATCTGCTGATGTACATCATATAGGAAATCAAACGTGCACTTTATAAAGGCACTTACAGCCAACTTGGCCTCCTAATCACTTGCAGCAGGTAGAGATATTTCATGCTCAGAACATGAAAGCCTAAGTTCTTCAGGAGATAGCAGAACACTCTGCTGTGGATGTCTTGTTATGGATTAGTTTTACACACCAGAGGTAACAACCTGTTTAGAAATTATGTGGAATGGTTTTCATTTTCTGCAACAGGGAATAGATGGATTAGTGAACTCTTTTGAGTCTAAAAAGCATTCTACATACAGAATTATATATGCCCCTCTGGGATTTATTTAGTGGTTGGCGGGGGGGGGGGGTGGAGATTATTTGGTTTTTTTTTGAAGGGGGTTTCTTTTGGGGGGGGGGGGGGGGGGGGGCGTGATAGGGTGTTACTGTACCAAAAAGACTTAAGTTAACAATATTATCCGTATATCATAAGTAGATGTCTAAGAATATTAGCTGTTTATTTCACTGACATACTCTGAAGAGTCTATGGGGGGCTCTTTCAAGAGTCAGGACCTCAATGTAATATACAAGCTTTGATTCTGATATTTCCCTTGATAACTGTGCTCTACCATATTGGGGTCGGAAGTCAGCAAAGGTTCATTGGCTGTTGTAATGCTCACTGTCACCAGTAATAAGTACAAAGGACTTGCTTTAAAAGCTGGCTTATAAAACTTTAAGGAAACTTGGATTGCTTAAGTGAACTTCCAAGGCTCTTCAGGGGCCAAGTGCACTTTGGTTGTCTACTTATATTAATTTCACAGGGTTTAAAGGGTCAAGCAATGCAGTTGGTGATGCTTATTAATTTATGAAACACAGAATCTTGCACTATCTTGCTTTGACCACTTTTGCTCTCCTTGTAGAAAATTTAATATACATTAAAGCTTGCTAGACAAGGGTGCCCTGAAGGATTAAGCCCAAAGTTCACAGCTGGACTAAAAGGTTCAAAGATGTTGTGTCCGCAACATTGATTTGATTCCAAGTGACGTTCAAACAACGGAACCAAATCGTAGATGTTTGAATGTGTAAGGAAACAGCAATTAGAGGAATACCACAGAAAGGCAAAGGATTAGGATTTATTTTCCTTAAAATGGTAAAACTTATTACAGTCTTATGCTTTCTTTCATGGGGGGATGTGTTTGATCACATCAGCTTTTGGGGTCAGTGGTTGTCAAGAACATATTTTGGTGTTACAGTACAGCTTGCCAAGCTCCAAACGTTCATGCAGTCCTAGTAACTTTACAGAATATATTTGATGGTCGTGGTGATGCTGAACTGAGTTCTGGGTAGGAAATATTAGCCAGAAGGGAAGAAGGAGAAGAGAAATGGGTAGTTGCTGAAGTAACAGGATTAGGATTTAGAAACCTGACATAATCCTATTCAGGGGTATTTCTGCATTCTGTTTACTTGCTTTTGAATTGCTTTGGTGTCTTGTCCAAGGGAGATAATTCCAGAAGTCATTCACACCCAGGCTGCAAATTCGATACTGCATTCAGGTGACAAATGGAGTGTGATTGCAAAGCTACCCAGAAAATTGGAAATCAAATTGGCTGTGATGGTTGGTCTATGTGGTCTCCTTTTGGAATCAACAACAGGGAGAAGAAAATGAAGGACAGGAAAATGAAGTGTGTCCTACTGTACAGAAGATGAGTTTATTTAGCTGGAGCTGGTAAAGGGGGAAGCAAATTTCACGTTATGTCAGCTCTGATTCCTGAAGCCTTAGGGAACTCTCACCTTGAGGAAGCAGTCGTGCTTCAGTGGAAATGTGCTGTTGCAAAGACTCTAAACCCTGTGAGGGAGTCCCAGTGGTGAAGACTGTTTACATTGCAGCTGGGCCCAAACAGCCTCAGATGAGATTGTGGGGCCCTGTGGTGCATCACATGCAGGGAGAAAGTCTGTGGCTGGAGAGAATTCATAGCTTTCATAAGTGAAAAAGGACAAAAATGTGCGGAGGCAAAACAGCTGGGAAGAATTTTGTGTGATCTGCAGCACTTCATTTCCAGGCAGAGAACAGAACTCACATGTCTGGGACTTCAGCAGCCTTACCCTTGCATTTAAGCCCTTTAAACACAGAGAACAATGCAGAAAATCCCACAGGACACATGAGAAAGGGGGTTGTGCTGAATCCCTGTTATCATTTCATTGCATTTACTTGCTAACAAAAAATATTTTTCTTATAGAATAACCTCTGAGATTTTATACTATGGGGTATTTGGTTTAAAATGTACTGTAACCTTCTTTTTTTTTTTAATTGATCAGATCAGCCTTGAAGACTCAAAGAAAAATCTGCCTGCTCTGAATATTGCCTGAGGATTTAGAAAGGTCTTTCTTGGAAACAGAAGAATGAGATGAAACAATCATCTGTAAAGCATGGTAAGAGAGAAAAAGAATAAAGGAATGAGTTATGTTTGACTTGTCTTCTTCCAAGAGACAATTTCTTTAATTTTTTTTTTTTTTTTTTTGGTTTTTAGAGTAGACTTTAGATGTGGGGGATGTTTTGGGAGCTGTTCCGGGGGCCACTCGGGTGCCAAGTGTGCTGGCAGCACATCTGGTCTGAGCTGTTCCTGAGCTTCCAGGTGAAAAAAAACCAACAGGATTTCCACCCAAACCGCCAGCTTGGTGCAGCTGAAGCCTCGTGCAGAGCCCTGCTACATGTGTGAGCCTCAAGGCCTTGCAAACTCGTGCCACCCGCCGCGGGATCTTTCCTGGCTGCCCTGGGCGCTGCTGCTTTGTCCTTTCTGTTGCCCGTTGCCTGTTACTGCCTTTGCCGTGTTGCTTTCTCCTGGGGTTTGCTGGTGGGAAGGGGGTTCTCCCATTCTCCTGTGCCCAGCTGGTGTGGCCAGGACATACAGGCATCAGCTCTGCCACCCTTCTCCCCCTCCAGCTCTTCACCGATGGCATCACCAACAAACTCGTGGCCTGCTACACAGATGAGGGCATGGCGGACGCGGTGCTGGTCCGTGTCTACGGCAGGAAGACGGAGCTGTTTGTGGACCGGGAGACGGAGCTGAGGAACTTCCAGGTGCTGCGCGCCCACGGCTGTGCCCCCGACCTCTACTGCGCCTTCCAGAACGGGCTCTGCTACCAGTTCCTGCCGGGCATCGCCCTGGGGCCCGACCACGTGCGGGACCCCCACATCTTCAGGTGGGCAGGACCCCCGTGTCCTCGGGTGTGTGGGTCTGGGGAGCTGTGGGATGGGGAATGAGGGCTTTGCTCTGTGTTTCCAGCTCTGCCACCTTTGCTCCAGACCGGTGCTCGAGCATCGCTGATGTGCCCAGACCTGGGTGGTGCTGGGGCATAAATGGGTTGAACTGCAGCCAGATTTATCACCGTGTTTTTAAAGCACTGGCTTTTGATGAACAGAGATTTCACAAGAACTACGTCTCTTACTTGAGCTTGCTCTGGAAAGATGAATGCTACTTTTGACCCAAACAGGGTCAGAGGTTTGCAGCTGAAGCAGAGAGGAGTTTCAGCTTGTGGTTTGAAACACAAAACATCTCAAGGCTGGTTTTGTGGAGGAATCCTGTTAGGGATGCTGCTGCTGCACAGCCGCCTCTCGCCCACATGTCCGCGTTTCCTTCCAGGCTGGTGGCCCAGGAGATGGCCCGGGTACACGCCATCCACGCCAACGGGAGCCTCCCCAGGCCCATCCTCTGGCAGAAGCTGCACAAATACCTCACCCTTGTGAAGACGGATCTCAGCCCAAAGGTATCCAACCCCAGGTAAAGGCAGAGGGATCCCAAAGAACCAGGCTCTGCCTTGGGCATCCGCTGCCCACCCATCTCTAAGCCTTCCCCATATGGGACCAGGGGGAAGAGCCCTGGTTCCCAGGTAAAGCCTCTTTGGGTGTCTGGGCTCGGGGTTGGGGCTGGATCTGGCCACATGGCCACTTCTGGATCGTGATCCCTCTGTGAGCAAGCTCATGGCCAAGGCCACAAGAGCAGGCGGGATGCACCCATCAGCGCCCTTCCTCCTGCCAGTCTGGGAGCAGAGTTAGAGCAGAGAGAGCTCTGGGTTGTGTTCATGCGGCACCCAGGCAGGATCTGGCCTGAGCCAGAGGCTCCCACCTGCTGTAATAATCCACCTCCTCTTCCTCCCTGCAAATCTCGCCTGCATTTTAAGACCTCCCTTGAATAAGCTGAAGCTCAAGCCCTTCTTATGGTGGGGATCTGAGCAGCAGGGTTGAGCTGACATTGGAGGGGATGATAGAAACCCAGGAGAGATTATAGCAGCCAGTTCACACTTCAAACCAGGTCATCCCATTTTGGAAGCCTGGGTTCACACTAGGTGAGTGCTGGGGTGTCTGGGAAGGATTTGGGCAGCCCCAAGAGGTGGTGGAGGTGAATGAACCCAAAGGCAGGCCAATAATTAACCTGTTCCCTGAGCAGCGGCGGCAAGACGCGGGGTTTTCTCAGCCCTTGCCTGGCTGCAGGCAGACTTTACCCAAACCCGCACCTTCAGTGCAGCCAATTAATTAATCATTAACCATCTCTCTTCTTGGAACTGGAACTTCGGAGGTTACTGAGAGGGTACGTGCCCTGGCAGAGTCCGAAAAAGAGTCCCTGTTGCCTGGGGTTAGTTGGGTGCTTTGGGAGTGAACGCTGGGGGGGGCTTGGTGGCTGGTGGGGTGAATTTGTGGGACGGATGCTGGTGTTAGAGGGGAGAAGGGCTGAGGCTGCACTGCAGCATCCGCCAGACTCCCTGGGTACTGCGCCCGAGGATGTCCAAGCCAAACCATGGCACCCCCACCAGAACTGGCCTCGTTAGCCACGCTTTGTGTCACTGATGAGGTCGCTTATCAAGTGTATGGTGGGAAGCAGGGGGCAATGAGGGAGGTTCCCCATGAGCAGGATTGATTTCCCCCTCTCCTCCCCGTCCCTTTCCCCAGCCTCCAGCAGGACATGCCCAGCCTGGAGATGCTCGAACACGAGCTGGCCTGGATGAAGGACACGCTCTCCCAGCTGGGATCCCCCGTCGTGCTTTGTCACAACGACCTACTCTGCAAGAACATCATCTACGACCGGACACAAGGTTGGTGGCAGCAGCTTTGCAGGCCCTGTGGAGGGGTCTGTCCCTCACCCCTCTCTCTGGGAGCTGGCAGCTCCATCTCCAGCCCCTGCCTTTGCCTCCACAGAGCGCGTTCGCTTCATAGACTACGAGTACACCGGCTACAACTACCAGGCTTTTGACATTGGAAACCACTTTAATGAGTTTGCAGGTGAGTTGGGCTCCTCTCCATGGCACCCGGGGTCACTCCCTGGGTCGCAGTGGCTGCTCCTGGGCTTTCTCCATCCCTGGGGATGGAGGAGGCGGTTGGATCCCTGGTCTCATGGTGGGGAATTGGGGCAGCTCCTCCTCAGGATTAGCCTGGCTGCTGCTGGGCTGCAACGCCAGCTCTTAACCATGCAAGGCCCGCGTGGTTGCCCCAAATCGGCAGGTTGATCCCCAGCCTGTGCACATCTGGAGCTCTACGGGGGTTTTGCTCACCCAGTCACACGTGGGGAGGGCCCCCGCTCACGTCGCTTTGCCCTGGAGTCCTCCTGCCCCTCGGGCATCACTGACCCCGGCTCCCCCGGCAGGCGTGAAGGAGGTGGATTATCGCCTCTACCCCAGCAAGGAGACCCAGCTGCAGTGGCTGCGCTCCTACCTGCAGGCCTACAAACAGCTCACCCAGGGCGACCGAGGAGACGCGGCGGTGTCTGAGGAGGAGCTGGAGGCTCTCTATGTACAAGTGAACAAGTTTTCTTTGGTAAGTGGGAGGTGGGAAGGAGCCAGCTTCTCTAAGGGGCTGCCCGTGGGGTGGGTGTTCCTCTGCTCTTGGGTGAGCCACGGCTTTGTGCTGCAGCTTGGCTGATGAGGATCGGGGGGGGCAGGTGCCAGCCCATGAGTTGGGGGGCACTCAGGTCAAGAAGCTGCCCCAAAGAGCCTGGACGCACCTCAGAGGCACAGAGCAAGGTCAAAGATAGCGCTGGCTGCCTGCCATCCCACCAATACGTGCCAGGGAACAGCGTGTCTCCGATAGCTGTGGCTGCGGGCATCCCTTCAGAGCGGCCAGGCACAGCCGGGCACGAGGAAATCCTCTTTGGTATAAATGCCGTGGGCAGGTGGAGCCAATTTTCTGGAAACTTAGGGCAAATTCTCAGCTGGTTTCCTGGCTGGAGCTGCCAGGAGGGACATCCCGGCTGCAAACAGAGGCTGGTACCCTGAGCATGTTGTGTCTGTTCAGCATCCCCCACCAGGCTGGGACCTGCCTCTGGAATGTATAAAAACACACACACGAGCCAGCCCCAGCTGGCTGCCCCTCCTGTCCTGTTGTCACAGCTGTGGGACTTCTGGGACCTGGCCAGGAGAGGCGTCTTTTCCTGCGGGCAGGGATGCTCCGTGCCTGCTTCTGATGCTGGTTTTGTCTCTTGCAGGCATCCCATTTCCTCTGGGCATGCTGGGGCCTGATCCAGGATAAATACTCTACCATAGACTTTAACTTTTTAAGGTGAGTCTGCCAGGGCTGGGGAGAGTTTGCTCCCAGCACAGTTCGGTGTTAAATAACTGGAGCAAGAGGATCCCAATGGTCCCTCCATGCTGGAGGGATCCCCTGTGACCAGGGGACACAGGGCTGGGGGGACGAGTGTCTCAGGTGTGGTCCCTCTCTCAGCAGATATGCAAAGCTAAGGTTTAAACAGTACTTTAAGATGAAGCCGGTGGTCACAGCCCTGCAGATCTCTAAACAGCATCTCCGGCCAGTGAGACCCTGAACTGTTTTGTCCTGACTGCGACCACAGCCCTCGCATCCCTCTCGCCCCTTCCCCACCCCAGCCAGGGGGTGAGGGCAGGTCCTGATGGTGGGAAGGGGGAGGAGGAGAGCTCTGACCCGGCCACCGATTAAAGGAGACTCTGGACATACCTGAGACTGGACCATGAGATGCTAGAGGGGACCATGGCCTCAGAGAGGCCCCTGCCTACACAAGGAAGCCTTTACCATCGCCTTAAGGCCAAGCCCCGGTGCCCGGCAGGTCCGTGCTTTGCTGGCACTGCTGCCACGTGGCCTGGCACCCCATTTGCTCCCTCTGTCCTGTCGCCAAGAGAGGAAACAGGTCCCCCCTTCTCTGCTCAGGAGCCCCCAGAGCTGCCCCGTGCACACACTGTGCCTGTCGCCTTCACTGCTCCCTCTGCTCCCTCTTGCTGGGTGCCACTTGGGCTCTCACCCCTAAACTGACGCTTTTCTTGAGCCTGGGCTGGGGGCTGTCTCTGAGCACAGGACCCTTTCCCACGAGGGGTGGGTGCTGCTGCTCCATGGCTCGGATAGTGCAAAGGGGCAGCAATGGTCGTGAGCTTGGGACCAGTGGGCTTCCACTGGTGAGCACTGGGTGCCTGCACCCCCTGCCACGTGCCCAGCCCATGGCTGGTTCTGCTTTTCCCCATGGCCCTGGTCTCCCAAACCCCTGTTAGCTCCCTGCTCCCTCACAGCAGCCTGCTCTGCCTTCCCTGTCTCCAGGGGGGTGTCAGTCCTGCCCCTCACAAGAGCACCATCCCTGTGCTCCTCTCTTCGCTGTGTCTCTGCGTGGGACCCCTCGGAAGGCGGGTAACGGAGCTGACCTGCTCCAGGAGCTGGGCACAGCTTCATCCCACCAGCCTGCGGCTGCTCCCCCTGCATGGGCTCTGAGGGTGATCCTGGCCTGACAGTAGTTGTGCATCAGCAGAGGGGGTGGAATCAGCCCCTTCTGTCCCTGCCTTGGGTGTTTGGTGAGTGGTGGGGGGACGAGGTGGCGGTCCCCTCTGCATGGGCACAGGAACCTGCCCCAGCAAGAACCGGGACTCTTGTTGCATCTGGTGTTCATTTTGGTGCAAAATAAAAGCTGCTGGTAGCTGGAAAGAGCGGGGCTGGTGGATCTGTGGGACTGGGGTAGGAGTTTTACTGGAGCAGAAGCAGCATCCTTGCAGGTGCAGGCAGCACTTCTGGGGAGGGACAGGACAGGAGAAAGAGCTGAGAAACAGCCCAAGTGAAAACAGTGCAGGGTGCAAGAGCCTGAGGAGGGGGCTGTGCCGGAAGAGGGGCAAGGAAGGGGGGAAATGAGCACCCTGCCCCTCTACGCCCTGGCCAGGGCGGGTGAGAGTTCTGTGTCCAGCCCTTGGCTCTCCCCGACCCCAGATGTCTCCTGACTCAGATGTCTGCTCCAAAAAGTCATCTTTATTGTGCCAAGGGGTTTGTGTGTGGGGGGAAATTGTAAACAAGTATGTGAAATATACAGGTTAAGTTACTCGTTGTCTTATTAACAAAATAAAGCTCTATCTATATTTACAGTCTTGAAAAAAAAAAAAAAAAGAACAAAAAAACCCCAAAACAACAAAAAGATAAAGAGAGAGAGGAAGAGCTGCATCTTTGTTGGGCACATCTGCTTCCAGCCCCCTCTGCTGGGACCCCGTCCCTGGGGACACCTTCCCTGGGGACCCCAGCCCCAGCCAGAGCAGCACAGGGAGGGGGAATAAATAAAGCACTGACAAAGGGCAAGAGAGGAGCGAGGCATTTGCTGGGGGGTAGAGGAGCAGGATGCTCCCTGGGATCAACACCATCCTGACAGCAACCCTGTGGGGTGCAAGAGAATGGCACCAGAACCCCCCCCAGTGCTCCAGACCCCCAACCCAAAGTGAAGCAGTTTTCTAAAGTTACTCTTTCCAACAACTGAATTTCGTCTGTGAAAGGTTTTATTAAATCAATAGTCACTTTCGACCGATTGTGCGCATCCCCCCTTCCAAATTTTAGC